>VDFB02072490.1:0-19665 GCA_007258455.2 Sequoia sempervirens
TTTTGGTGACAAAAAGTATTCTCTGTTGGCTTATGGTATATAGTCAGTATAGGGTCTTATCAAAATTGAAATGTTATACCGACTTGCTTTAGAATGAGCATTTTGACAAAGTGTAATGCCATCAGTGTGAAGTCATGGAGAATTTGTTGGGTCACACCGACCGATGGTGGATGGAAGTGTATTGGCAAGAGTCTGGATTTTCAAAATAACTCTCAGCGAAGTGTCTATGTCTCCCTGACATAACATATGGGATTCACTTCGGCCAGACTTGGGACATTCGGTGTAACATCTCAGCGAATTCCTCTTGGTCTCATTGACAAGAGCATATGGATGTCTCTCAGCGTGAATTGTGGCTATTGATATAACGTCTTGCCGAATTCGAGAGGTCTCGGCGAGTGACCTTTGGTCTTGCTGATGGAACATAAAAGGGTCTTCGTCAACATAAGCTTTGAGTTGTCTCAGCGACGCACAAGTGAATGAAGACTTTCGGAAAGACATGGTGTGCCCTACATAAGGTCTTCCTGATATCTTAATATTATAGCGATGCACAAAAAGAAAAAGGTTTCAGTCAATGTGAGATCATTAATGTCTTGGCGATCTATTGTGAGCTCCAGGATGTAGAAAGGTAAAACCTGAGCAACTTAAAGGCCGCAAGTGTGCATGTGCCAAATGTGAATGGTGATGTTTTAATTAGAACGATACAGGTGCTCGATGGTTATCAATCACCGAATGTCATGTATGCCATGTAGAGGACCACATAGATTAATGGCCCACAATGGCCAATGATAGAGATCAAGGGCTCTTGTTCAGCTCGCCAATAAAATGTGATCAATCAATACATCCTACGAGGAATGTGATGCCCATCCGATCTTAGATGATCGACAGTCAAGTTTCAAACTAAACCACGGTCAGGATTTGGTATTGATGGTGCGCACAAAAAAAGCAGAAGCCTGGAGCATTCATGGCTATAGAGAGTTGGTCGCTCGCTCTGCCGAGCTAGCATTCATGGTGACATGACTCTAGGACAAGGATGGCATGGCTTGAGTATGGACACATGGATTTGGTGGTAGATTTCGTGTGAGTTGATTGATCTCTATCCGTGCAGGAATGTCCCTCCTGACAGATATCTGACCAGAGGGATTTATGAGACCAGAGAAGTTGTTGAAGGTCATAGTGATGGTTTTGATTGGTCATGATGCAGTTAGGGTCTAACGTAGACTGGTGATGTGGCCTACGTGCTATTTAGGGTTTGTTTGGTTAACCGCTAACGTTTATTTTCCTTGGCCGGTTGCTTGTTGGTCTCCCTATTCCTATAAAGGGAGAATTCATGGCTAGGATGAGGGCTTTGGTCCCTTGGGTTTGGTTCCTTTGGTTCAGTTCCATTTTTCTGACTTTTTGGACCAGCCTCAGATAGATTAGGGTTTGGTCTTAGGTCATTTTTGAGTCTGTAAACTTTAATGTTGAATTCCTTCTATAAATGCAATTAGTTAAGCAGGAATACATGAAGATGCTTATCTTTCATGCATATGATCAGATTGTCTCCACATTTGTAGGCTTTTAATCATTTGAATAAATGCATAAGGTGTTTTTGTTCATCTTCTCATACTTCATGGGACTGTGTTATTTGTTGATAGGTCTACTTCAAGGAAGCAATTAAATCCTTTGAATAGATAGCAGTGATTATTTGTTTGCAGGTTGGATTTGGTAAGAAGAGTCTAGTTGATACAAGAGCCAGATTATCAGTGTAAGGCACTAATAGCTGATGTAAGGCATTAGCAAAACAAAATCCACTGATTGAGTCATGTTTGTAGGTGAATTCCATCTTTTGTGTGTGACTCCATGACCCTGGATTAGGCACTGATCTGTCTTGCGCCCTATCCCTCTTAGAAAACAATTCATATAAATCATTGAATATCTTTTGTTTAGTTTGTGTCCTACCTCCTTGTTGCTTCAAGGTTGAGCTACTGAGAATCTAGCCCCATTTGAGGTCCTCAATGCTTGGCATCAGGAGTTATCTGCTATTAAAAGCAATGTTTGGTCTTCTTTAAGGAATTGTGTGGGTACACCCGCCACAGTTACAGCTAGAGCTGAAAGGTAAGGAGAATCACCGGGTCTTTGTTTGAATCTATCGATTAGTCTGATCATAGAATGCCTTGGTTGGGTGGCTGTAAATTAGGTAGAATAGGGAGACCAGCGGTTTTATAGGAAAAACAACCAACACCTACATCAGACATTAGTCTAAACCTAACTAAATTAATCTAGCTAACCAAAAGTTAATCTAAATTAATTAAACTAAATTAAAATTAATTCTAAACTAAAAGTAATCTAAATTAAAAATTTAATTACTAAAATTAATCTAAATTAAAAATTTAATTACTAAAATTAATCTAAATTAATAGATTATTTACTAAAAATAAATAAAAATTAGTTACTAAAAATTAGCTACTAGAAATTAGCAACTAGAAACTAGCTACTAAAAATTAATGCAAATTATGGAATTATAAACAATGATGGGATCATGATATTAATGATGTGTAAGAGCTCTAGAACATGGGATAATATTCAAATCATTCTAGAAAACATTCATGCACGATGCCAAACCACATGAAGCTCAATGGTAGACTCCTCAAATGAATGAAAGATCATGCTTGCCATTTACCCACAAAAGAAACTGAGGAAATACTCATCCAATTTTCTTAAAACCACTACACAACAATGCATGGAAAAGATGGAAATTTTGATAAAATGTTAGCTTCAAATTCTTTTTATCATCCAAATATTCAACCATACAATAAAATATCAAATAAACCATAATGGGAAAACGTTTGAATATTGCAGAATATTTGGATTCAATAGAATCTTGTTTACACTATTGTTGCAAAATAATTTTGAAATAAGCATGCAACCATAGACTAATTTCATGTTGGGTTCACCATTATGTATATGCTAAAAACTAAAAAAATTGATTTAATCTATATACCCAAATCAAAATTTTAACATAACATCAATGAATCCTTTCTTAAATGAAAGCACATGCAAAAATGTAAACTAAACTATGCAAAACAAAAACACATACATTCAAAAGAATACTAACTCCATTGTTCTCCTATTCACCAAGATCTTGATTTATGCATGTAGGAGTTTATGATGAACTCCTCAAACAACCCATAATCACCTACAAGACAAAATAACTTCCACAAGAGAGAAATACTAGAAATATCATGCTATCATTAAGATGTAAGAATTCCAAACTAAATATAGAAAAATGCATATGATGCTTTGCTTATATAGGCAAGGTTGAGATGTAGTAGTTAATATGATGTTGACATGTGTCATAATCTTATGACATGTTACAACTAACTAACTAACTAAAATGATGCTAGATAAGATAAGACTTATAGAAAAGACAACTCATCCTTCTAGAAGGAATATTATATCCTAAGCAAACATGTGAATCTATCACCTAGTAAATGATACCTAGGAATATAATTAAATTCCTAAGTAAACTTATGTAAGTGTAATTACATAATTAATTACACCAACAACCCCCCATAAGTGCAACTTAGGAAGGAAATTATTATGCAAATGATGTAATGATTCAATGATGGGTCCCAACTACGAGGCTATGCTAGGTACCCATGTACAAATGCAATGTAAAGAAGTCTCTCTCAAATGGAGAAAAGAAGAAAACCTAGTGGGACAAAACTCCTCTCCAAAATAGAGATGAAATACAATAATGATAAACATAAAAAATTCATTCAACCTCCATCAACACAAAGAATGATAAGAGAGACCATTTAGCCCCCAAATAATGATATAACCTACTACAAGAGAAGCACTGGAAGCACACTGTGGAGTAACACCAAAATCCTCAATTTGGCAAGCAAGGAAAGATACTTTAGTTTGCTAGAAACCATATTGTAGTCACTCAAGGACTCAGGTCAGAATCATGATAAAGCAACAACAGACCCGATACCAAGGAACAATGGAAAACTCACAAACTGGCACAACTCTAGAATCTGTGAAGCAATAGTCAATTGAAAGATGGTATAGAATTGGAATGAAGTGTAGAGAAAATGCAAACCTAATGCACACAAAAAATAAATAGTGCATGCACTGATGAATGTTCACATCTGCCTCCATGATGAAAAATAAACTCAAATTTGTGTAGATGATAAAATATGAGAAATGGCTAGCACCACTATGAAGTGCTTGAAACTAGCTTTCTGTCAATATCTTGCTTTCCAAAAATGGGCACCATGGCCAAAAGTTATGATTTTTTCAAAAAAATTGAATTTAGCCTATTGTGGCATAGAAAATTGGACTCTTGAGAAAAGAGACAATTTCATGCCTAATTAGACCTACTTTTGAATACCCTTACATTATTCATTCTTCAAAAAAAAAAAATATAGGCCCCTACGACCCATTATTTTTTATCTAGAGGCCCGCTTCACTTGAGAAATCATTTAAAACCCAACAAACAACACTCAATTCATCCATATCCCAAAAAACCACCTTCAAAAACCAGTAGTGGGACCCATTCACCAAGGGTGGCGAATGAGTCCCCTTTGGTGGGACCCATTCACCAAGGGTGGCGAATGAGTCCCTTTTGAGGGAAATTTCAATTTTGTGCAAGAATTTAATCAATTCAACTTAATTCTTCAATGGATGTTAGCCTCTTAGGTCTACATAATGGGAAAATTAGGTGTTGATGCTTATAAATACTCATTTTAAGTCATTTTTCACATCTCTTAGTCATTTTTACAAAGCAAATTCTAAATTCAAGTCTTCCACAATAAGTTTCATTAGCAAGGTTAAAGTTTTAGGGTAGAAAACTAGGGTTTTTGTAGGTCTTGAAGCTCACTCTTCATTCAAGGTTCAACATTGCAAAGAGTTGATGGATGTCTATGGTGAATCATGGAGTAATCTAGGTTGAGAATATGCAACTAGCCATCAAATCACACCTAAATACTTATTTTCAAAGTGATTCCATCCTCCATTTTCTCTCTATCTTCAGATTAAGGTTTGCATTTCATTTACATTCCATTTGCATGTCACTTATCTACATTTTTTGTGTTGTAGGATTTCTAGGGTTTAAGTCTTGCATCATTCAAATCACATTTGCACATCTTGTTCTAGCACAATAGAATAGGGTTTTGACCTACTTCAAACTTTCCTAGTCTTTAATACACTTAAGGCTAGGGTTTTATGCAGATTTTTGTCCATTTAAGGTTTGATTAGCCAACTAGGGGTTTGACCAAGGAAAACCCCCCATTAGACAACCAATTTTAAGTTGTTTTGCAAGAATTTTCAGAGATCCCAATTCGGGTTTCCACTAGAAGGTGTTGTACAGGTGTCAAGGTGTAGAAAAAATATCTGAATTTGAAAAAGGTGAAATTGTTTGGACTGCCCTTGGATAGGAATGAGTCCCTCATGGGGTGACTCAAGTTTAGATGAGTCCAAACACCAGGTTGTGAAGTAGGTTTAAAGTACAACCCTATTAGGAGTTTTAAGTCCAGGTGTGAATGAGTCCCAATTCGCAAAAATTCAGAGATTAACCATGTTTCCTAATTATTGCTTTGTAGTCATCCTTTGGCTTTATAGGTGCACGATGCGAAACCTAACTTTCTAGTAGGTTTAATTTGCATTTTGTTCATCTTTTTAAGCTTTTTACAAACATACTGTTTCAATCTGCATATTTCATGGTTTTGTCATGTAAATCAAATTTAGTGCTTGGTTCCGTTTTGCATATTGCATTTAGGGTATGTCTGAGGATCATGATGGGCCAAAAGTGGCTGGCGGGTATGTGTGTGTAGGGTATGTGGTGATGACGACTTACTTTAGGGGTTGAGTGAAATGAAAATGGTTTTTTAAAGAAGATTCTCAGAGTTTCCACCAAATACAAATTGTGCTTTCATACGATTTATTAAAGCTGTTAGTAATTTTCTATTTGAATTATGACTAAAGTCACAGATTGGTGGTGGGATTGAAAAACATCTATAGCTTTTCAAATGGTATCACATTTTTGAATCTGAAACATGTGTCACATTCTATACTTCACTGCAGGTTAAAAAAAAAGTGGTGGTTTAGATTCCAGTTTAAAGGTGGTCAAACATCACGAGGTTTTATATTTTAGAAAGTTTTGTAAAAAAATCTGTAAATTATTATTTATAGACAAGAATTTGAAAATATGCATCACATTGGGGCATGAGTTCTCTACTTATATCTAAAATCTTATAAAAAAATATTATCATTTTATTGTGGTTAGGGTGGTCAGACAGACACCTACTTCTTATTTTTTCCTTGAAATTTAAGTACCACCACATTGAAATTTCAAATTTTCACCAAATAGATTTTAAAAAATAAAATAAATCTAGTAGTTTAGAAACTACATTCAATTTGCTATAGATTCTATTCTTACATATTTTTGAAATAATATAGATAACTTATTCAAATTTTTATGTCAAGTTTCCTAACTATAGTTTTTATGAGTTTTTCGCCACTTAAGGGCATATTTTTTCCATGATGATCCCGCACATACCCTTTAGTCTTAATCATATCACACAATCTTTTATTTGAGTGAACCACTTCAATTTTGGGGTTCTATCTCTCTCCTTTTAGGTGAAATATCGTAAGAGTGCAAGAGAAGTCTATAGAAGCAAAAAAAATGTTGGCTCACCTACAAGAAATGGGTTTTATAGCAAAAAAAGGTTTACTTCTAATTTAATTTCTGAAAAATCTATTCATAATGAGTAGAAAAAAAGAAAAACCCATAAATATTTTGAAGCTAAGAACAAAACCTAGAAATCAGTTTTTTATCCAGCAAGTAGAAGATGAAAAATATATTTTTTTAATCTTTAGCTAAGAGAAAAATGATGCATTATTCTTTTTGTGCAACAATTTTCTTTAGATCTGTGCAAGATATACAAAATCTAAAAGATACCCATTTGAGATTTTGACCTGGCTACAAAACCTAGAAATTATTTTTCCTATAAATGAGTGGAAGCTAGATTTCTAAAGAAAAAATGAAAACAACTCCATTAAAACAACTGTTGATGCCTTAGATTCAATGATGAGGCTCTCAAGACCCCAACTTGAACCTAGCAAAAATTTCATGCTAAGATTGACCCCTCAGATTTGGGAAGAAGTCTGCAAGACTGAAGCTCTGATACCATGTAGGAGTTTATGATGAACTCCTCAAACACCCCATAATCACCTGCAAGATAAAATAACTTCCACAAGAGAGAAATGGCAGAAATATCATGCTATCATTAAGATGCAAGAATGCCAAACTGACTATGGCAAAATACATATGACTCCTTGCTTATATAGGCAAGGTTGTGATGTAGTAGTTAATATAATGTTGACAACATGTGACAACTAACTAACTAACTAAGAAATGATGCTAGATAAGATAAGACTTCTAGAAAAGACAACTCATTATTCCATAATGAATCTTATATCCTAAGCAAACATGTGAATCTATCACCTAGTAAATGATACCTAGGAATATAATTAAATTCCTAAGTAGACTTATGTAAGTGTAATTACATAATTAATTACACCAAAAATGCATTTGGTGCTCTCAGATTTTTACAAGCACAAGTATGACAAGAAGCTATGATGAACAGAAGAAAGGATTGTATGATCGAAATCTAATGTGCTTTTTGGTGAGAAGAGGGGGTTTATATAAATATCCTCACACGGTGGATTCAACTTGTAGGAGAAATGTGGGATTAAAGAGTGCAATGGAGAAATGATAATTATCCCATACTCTTTAATCAAATTAAATTGATTGAAATGAGAGAGATAAATGAGTGGCTTTATGATATGATGTAGGTTTAGGAATTCAGATTGAAAGTAAATTTATGAATGGTTTAATGGATTTATACATGGGAAAATGGATAATTCTTATAATATGTTAATGACTTAAGTGAATTGATGAATGAATGGAAGAAAGTGTTAAATGAATTAATTAAATAGATAATAATATCCATTTAATTAATAGACAAAAAATAGGACGATTGTGAGAAGAAATTTTGAGTGTCTGTATACAACAATATTGAAAAATTCTTTTGCATTAAATTCAGGTGGTAAAGGTTTACTTGTGTCAATTTCCCTAACTATAGGGATTTGGATTAGGTTCTTAATAATTGTAACATTATCACATGAAAATAATTCGGTAATTGTGACAATTGCCTATCTCTTGGTTTGAATTGATAGGGAGTTGTATTTCTTGCAATAAAATATGTTTCAATGTTATTGGTAGTTTGATGAGTGTTTATCTTAATGAAGTTTTTATTTTTATTTTTAAATGAAAGGTAGTTTTTTTAAAGTATGGATTTGGATTGACCAATAGGAGTCACTAAAGGTGTTCCTTCATATTGACTAACCGATATTTGATAATCATAGAGAGTTGTACATAAGTGTGTAAAGAGTAGATACTCTATTAACAAAATCTTTTTCTCAAATACTAGGTTTCAAGTTTCCTATAAACACTCTTTGGATGTGAGCATAAAGAATACAATAGGAAATTTGTGAGTAAAGAGATTAATATCACCCTATAAAGTCTGTTATGTTTTCCTTAGGTCCTTTTTCACAATTAACTAAGTCTATTGATATCACTTGAGGACCAATGTTTGCTTGAAAATGTTAGAGAAATGCACTAAGAAGATGTGTGAATTAGGTGATTGAGTTAGTTGGTGATGAGAAAAACCATTCCAAGACCATATCTTTCAATGTTTGAGGGAATATTTTTGCTAAGATTTCAACTTCAAAGATGAAATCACTACATAAAACTATTAAAGATGACACATGGTTGTTAGGATGTCTCTTACCATTCTATTTTTCAAATTGTGGCATCTCAATGTTTGGTGATATTAGTGTTTTCATTTAATGGAAAATGACAAAGGATTACACATGAGGTATTGCGGAGGTTTACCCTTTTAATTTTGATTTAAATTTGAAATTTATTTTTAAAGAGATGCCACATTTTATTAAAGTTGATTTATGATTGGATCATTAGGTGACATGTTTTGAGAATTTGTTGAATATGGTGGACTAGAATGAATGACCAATGGTTTTACTATGTTACATGTTTATGATGGGTGATGAACATGGAGCTATTATGGGCGAGGTGAAAAAACTATAATTATTCACATTAGGGAAGCTTAAGCTTGTATTTAGGCCATTGGTATATAGAATGTTTGATGTTATGACTAGAGGTATAAATTTGAGAATAGAAGGTATGGTTGTTGGAGAAGAAACATATTTTCCTACTTTGTTTTGCAATTTTTTTAATTTTTGAGCATAACTAGCTATTGTAGGGATGTTAGCATCTACTATGTGAGCTAGACAATGTAACACTTGTATTCCTTGAGAAAATTTTCTCAAATTCCTAGGGTTGTCCATAATAGGAACTATCTCTCCAACTAATAGTTCAATGATCAGAAAGTCTTGAAGACCTTCTGTTAGAACTATAAAATTCTGATGTTTTTTGCATATCTTTTATTCCTCTGAGTCTCCTTGTGATGTCTACCTTAGGCACATTTTCCTCATTTCATGATGCTTTACACACATTTTTTCCATATTGCCCCATTGAATCCATCGAGTTATGCATTTTTCATGTTGTGGTCCATATTGACATAGGTTTATCTAGGTCTCCCCGACCCATGTTGCTTGTGTGTTAACATACATTTGTTCCAGGTGTTTTGGCATGACTTTTCCATTGTTATAGCGATCGGAATTCACCTATGGGTGGCTATCGACATAGCATTCATGTTGTTTCGGTGACCAAGGATGCACTTATCTGGAGGAGTTTTTTCATCGAGGTAGTGTCTCATCGAACTCGAGGTGTCTCCCTGACTTGTGCTTATGGAGGTCTATTGGCGAGAGCTAGGCAGTCTCGGCATTGTGTCTTGGAAAATATCTTTTGTCTTACTGACCGGTGGTGGAAGGATTTATATCGGTATAGGTTGGAGCTATCGATGTGAGGTCTCGACGAGTGACCTTCAGTCTCGCCGACACTTTGTATGAGTTTTCGCTTCGGCAAAACATAAGGTCTTTGGTAAAGGGTCATAGTGATGTGCTCATGTCTCACCGCTGGAGCATAAGGGTTTCTTTAATATGGCTTTCAGCGAAAGGTTGGCTTTCTCTCGGCGATCATGTGTGTTCGGGGTGCTTCGGTATGACATAATGTAATCTCCAAGTGGTCTCCCCGAAATTGATGTGTCTCGCCGATACACAGGATGAAAAGGTTACATCGGTAAGAGTTGAAGTTTGTGGCATGTGGTCTTGGTGAGTTTGGATTGTCTTACCGACCAGAAAATAAGTGAACACTTTGGTAAGACTTATGGGCTTCATTGTAAAGTCTTGGCGAGCCCATCAGGTCTTGCCAACAAGTCTTATGAGTGATTTTCGGTGAGATGTTGGCTTTGTCTTGGTAACCTAAGGATAAAGGGATGTGATATCGATGAGATTGGGTTTTCGATAAGAGGTCTCGATGAGTGACCTTCAGTCTCGCCGATGGAAAACAAAAAGGTCCTTGTCGACATGAGAATTGTCTTGTCTTGGGGACACTCATTATGAATGAAGATTTTCAGTGAAACACAATGTGGTCTACGTGAGGTCTCTCGATATCATAGAGCTATAGCGAAACACAAAGGGAACATGCAGATGCTTCTTATCTTAGGTGTAACAAGTAATATGTTATAGCGAAATATAGTTTGATTGCAGGGGCTCTTGTTGAAACATAAAGTGATCTACAGGATATCTCCTTGACTCAGACAGGTCACAGCGAAGGCGAATAACACCCACAGAGTGATTAGTGATTGAATTGCCTTCGACATAACTACTGAATTGTCTCACCGACTATTTCACTAGTGAAAAATAGAAATTCAAATACTATGGCCGACATGTAAATTGCTAAAATAACCGTTGTTGTCTGACTTGATTAGAGCCCGAATTTTATGGAAGGCTGACATGGAACTTCAATATGATTTATTTTCCTGATGATGGTGTATAAATAGGCATTTTGTAATTGTAAAATCATCACCAGTTATTAGATATTTGATACACAACAAGTAGATGTAGTGGAATAAAATTATCAGATCAGAGACTATTGTTGCACGATTTCAGAATGGGGGTATTTATGAAAATTAGTTGATGTTGCTACATTTCTCTAGTGTCAATTATTTGTTGAATTTAATGAAAGTATTGTGAAGCTGTCTCCAAGATTGAGGATTTTTGGTTGTTTGAATTGATATGACAAGTTTATATATAATTCATCAGTGCACATTTTTTGTATCTATGTGATTGATTGATTGGTTCTTTCAAGCAAAGATTAAATCCTTTTAGTTAATCATAGTAATTAGAGAGAATCATCTGAATTGTTCAAGTAGAGCTTCGTAATTACATTTTACATATTTATACAAGTTGTAAACATAATATATGCCAAATATTTTGAGTTTCTCTAGAGAAGTGTTGATCATCTTGATCTCATTTGACTCTGCATACCCAACAAGGTACTGGTCTCTGCACTTCATCATTTTGAACTCATTTTGTTTCTTTATATTTGTTAATTGAACATTT
Source organism: Sequoia sempervirens (assembly GCA_007258455.2). Lineage (NCBI taxonomy): Eukaryota > Viridiplantae > Streptophyta > Pinopsida > Cupressales > Cupressaceae > Sequoia > Sequoia sempervirens. The sequence continues at coordinate 11,590 of VDFB02072490.1, forward strand.
TAGGATTTAGATTAGAAGATTACTATTGCTATCAAGTTTTTTTAATTTGTTCACTTCCATCTGCCATTGTGGACAAATCATTGCAAGAGGGATAATCATAAGTTAAGTTTTCCCAATTTAGAAAGGTACACCCGCCTAGGTTTGGTAACACCTGAAGAGTAGAAGGTTGAGTTCTCTTGACCTTGTCTATTACCCTAAAATGTATCAAGAGATTGGCAGCCTCTTGAGGTATCTTTACCTACGTTTTGAGAGCTAACACCTTCTAAATTATCCTTATCCAATTATTTTAGTTTCTCCATAGGAACATGGGCAATAGTGGCCTCAAAGTCAACATGAATTTTAGGTTGTGAGGAAGTCATGGGTAATGTATGATGAGGTATGGAATCTAAAATGGATTGAGTATGAGTAATACCTTGTAAGAAAGAGTTATAGGACTCATGCTCCACAATTGTTTTATTTATAATGTAAGAGTCCATAAATTGAAAAGTGCATCTCATGGGGTATTGGAAGTAGGACAGTATGTCGTGGAGCTCATATGAGTTTCAAAACACTTAAGTAAGCTTACTATGCAAGGAAAGTATAGGATTGTCACAAAAAATGCAATAGATTGTAGAACCAAAAAATAGAACCACATAATAAACACATAAACAAACTTGTGATCCAAATTTGCATGAAATTTGATAGTTCTAAGGTATGGTGCACCCTAGACTAGAAAGGTGTTTTTGCTAAATTCAAAATTTGAATGCATTCTAAAGTATTTAAGTATATTATTTTGTGATGGTTCATGTCTGACTGTAAATAAATTTCTAGAAATTGATAGAATTACAATTTTTGCAATGTGAAATACAACTATACAAGAAATTTTCAAAATTCTCAATCAATGAATACAATTGGAAATGTAATTTTTAGACTATAAAGTAAAAAGAATTAGTGATCCTAACTTGAAAAATCTAGAAATTGAAATACTTTTATGTTTTTGCAACAATAACAATGCACGTTTTCTACTTTTTTCACTATATGCATATGCCTAAATGAATTCTTTGAACACTTTCATATTTGATATGACCTAATGCAAATTTAATAATACGTGTATGCACTAGATATTCTTTGCAATGACTCAAATAAACCCTAGCTATCTTAGGAATGCAAAATGCAATGCAATTTTTTTTTTTTAAATGCTTTTTATGACAAGTATGCATGCACTAATGATGAATGCAAACAACCTAAGGTCTTATTCAAATTTTAAATGATATGCTTTAAATTTCATTATTTTTAAAGTGTTTAAAATAGTTAGCTTCACAAAAAAGGTTTGATTGGGAAAAGGGAACTAGGGTGAAAACTACACTCATCCCAAATTTTGGTGGATTAAAAGTGATCTCAAATATCCACTTGGCTATAAGCCTTGATGTAAGAGCCAAAATAATGGATCATGGTTTTAATCCACTATTTTATTAGGGTGATGATGTGATATAGATGCTTGTTAATTGAATAATTTTTAGGATGTAATGATATAACTATGTAAATTGTGAAAATGGCATAAACTATTATGATTTTTAAGAAATTGAATGCAACAATATAGAAACACATTCCAAAAATATAAAGGGTAGACACAAAGGCATCTAGGGTCAAAATTTGGTGATGAATCTGATTCTAGCATGTTGTATGCCCTAGAATATCCTCTCATTTTTTGAAATCTAAAAATATAGGCTTGAGGTCCCTAGTTGGTAGCTTATGTTCTTTGGGAATGTGCAGGATCATCATGGAAAAAATAGGCCCTTAAGTGGCAATTTTTTTTAGAAAAATCAAAGTTAGGCAACTTGACATAAAAAAATTGAATAAGTTATCTATATTATTTCAAAAATATATAAGAATAGAATCTGTAGAAAATTGAATTTAGTTTCTTAACTACTAGGTTTATTTAAGAAAAACAAAAATCTATTTGGTGAAATTTTGAAATTTCAATGCAATAGTACTTAAATTTCAGTGAAAATATAAGAAGTAGGTGTCTATCTGACCACCCTAACCACAATAAAATGATAATATTTTTTTTTATAAGATTTTAGATATAAGTAGAGGACTCATGCCCCGATGTGATGCATATTTTTTTGTAATTTTTTTCCAAGTAAATAATTAATTGTGAATTTTTTATTACAAATTTTAAAAAATATAAAAACTTGTATGTCTAACCACCTTAACTTGGTCAAAAATTCATGAAATTTAAGTTTTCTTTTTTAATCCGATAGTATGCTAAGCATAGAATGTGACGCATGTTTTGGATTCAAAAAATGTGATACCGTTTGAAAGCTATAGACGTTTTTCAATCAGCCTATCAATCAAAACTTTAGTCATAATTCAAATAGAAAATGAAGAATAATTATTTATTAAATTCAAAGTAAAGAATAATTTATATTGGCAGAAAACTAAGAATCTCCTTTAAAAACCCTTTTTCGTTTCATCAATTTTGGGTAAAAAAAAGTTGCCAGCCACAAACCCTACACATACCCATCATATTGCCACTTTTTGGCCCATCATGATCCTGCACATGCCCCTTTCGAGGTCACTATCGAAGATTTTCCTATTGATGAGAAAATACAATTTATGTGGCTTGAAAACTTGAATGGATTTAATGCATGGATCAATAATTAGTCCTTAATCTTCCTCCACTTATCTTTAGATTTGAAAATGTACACACATGAAATAAGGGGAAGGTTATGCCATTAATGGGCTTGCATAAGACAAATCCCACTTTGGTATTTCTACTTCCACAATGGATATGATGATATGGAAAGAGAGCTTACCATAAGTAGGGTAGAGGCTAAATAATAAACAATTAATGATTGAAAAATTGAAGCAAATCACCACTCAGATTTTCCTTACTTGATGGACTAAAGTCATGTACTCATCACCTTCAAGGATAATTTGATAGCTTGATTTGATGTGTTGCAATCATTAGTGATCACAAAACAAATGAACACAAAACTTGAATGAACTCACGTAAAAATATGATGAATGATTGACGTGATGCTTGACATGAATAAATACTTCAATAATGCTAGTAATCCTACTCTTGACTCTCTTGAATGATTTTTTAAGTAAAATATTTTCTCTCTAAAATTGCTAGGATTAAAATTGTAAAAATACTTTGTATTTATATGCAAGAATTCTACTCAAAAATTAGATACTAATGGCCAAAAAATAAATTGAAATTTTAAAAATCATAAAATACTAAAATTGACATATTAAAAGTGGAGCCAAAATTAGCGAGTCTAGGGTGTGGGGAGATAGTAGACTAGTCCCATCCTTTTCGAGGACAACAATATTGAGGGAAAAATATTAAATGCATAGTTTCATTTCCCATGTTTGATTTCCAAAACATTTATAAAATAGGAAATTAAATGCATAATTAGGTTCAAACACATAGGGGGAGATAAACCTAGTGTGAAATTATCAAAGGTGACAATTTTTGATGCTACAACTAAGATTCCTTACATCATAATTTTTTTTGTCTTCTCAGCTCTTTTTTGGTTTATCCATTCATCTTCTCTATAGTGATTAGGGATGCAGTATTTTGAGAGGGTGTAGAATTTATTTTATCATGTGGGACTACCTCTAATTTGCTACAATAGGGTGTATTTTAGATTGATTTATAATTTTTCTTTGGTTGGGTTTCTATTTTCAAAATTTCTTCATTATACAAGAGTATTTTATCTCTACCATGTTTAGTGATTTTCTCTTTAGAGAATTATTTCAATTTTGAATCCTCTTCTTTCTTCCTCAACATTCTTACATATTAGCATAGATTTATTTTTCCTATGACTCTTGAAAAACCTTCAAAAAGAAATGTAGATTTGAAATCATCTACCTTTTCTTACTAATATTTGAATAATTTATCAAAATTTTCATCCAATGAAACCTAACTTTCTACCATCAAAATTTCTTCTCTTATTGTAGAGTAAACCTTTTCCTACAATTTTAATATCCTTTTCAAATTTGAATCTACCCTCATATTTAAATTTTTTATGAAATTTCTCCTTTAACTTTCCCACTTCTTCAAACCTATTCATTATCTCTTCATTCCCATATATTTCATTTTGATGTTGTTGCATTTTTATCCCTATATCAATAAAATGACCTATAATTTCAACATCTATTGAGGTGTTGGTGTTACCACCTCTATTCCTATCATTATCATCTCCTACAAAGATCATTATACCATCTACTAGATCTATAAAAAATCTAATTATTCATAGGATGGAAGGAAAAATAGCTTTGATACCACTATCACGAATCCACCCAAATATTTATGCAATTATTTTGGGTTATTTAATTTTAGGTGTTTGTCATACAAAAATGGTCCCTTTTCATTTTCATGACATTTTAGGTCTTGTTTCATGGTGTTGGAACTATTTTGCTTTGATTTTATGTTGCAACATGGCTTGAAAATGCTTATTTAGGTACTAAAATTCAAAGAACGATGTCTTGTGAAGGTGTTGTGAAGTGTTGTAAGACATTTATACATTCTTCTAGACTCTATTAATTGCAATTCACCTAAAAATCACCTTTATATTCATCAAGTCCTATTTTGAAGTGTTGTAACAATATTTCACGCTTTTATAGGCACATATTCACTATTTCACTTTTTCATGCTTTATTTGACCCCTTTATGCTCTCATATGCTTAATTAAGTGTATTTTTGAGTATTATCCCAACAAACAACATTAAATACAACATATTTCCCAACATACATTTTCAGGTCCTTGGTGGGACCCATTCGCCATGGGTGGCGAATGAGTCCCCCTTGGCCCCAAATTCAAAATATTTTAAATTTCCTTTCCAGATTTTATTCAAAAAAACTTGATGTTGGCCTATGATGAGGTATGAAAGGGTAACTAAGGCACACGTATGTATAAATAAGTGATTTTCATCTCATTTCAACCCCCATTCATCAAGTTCACTTATTCACCTATTCATTCAAGCATTCAAGCATTTTACATCTTTTCAAGCACTATTCAAGCACTTTGAAGCATCCATTGACATTACTTTAGACTTACATCATCAAGGGTTTGGTAAGTTAATAGCAATTGCATGTTGTTAGTTTATCATTCCTTTGCATTTCATTATTTTATTAAAGGTTTGATTACCAAAAGCGAGGTTCGACCAAGACAAACCCCTATTCACTAACCTTAAACCATTTTCCCCTATTGCATGTTTGTTTGTAGCTTCTTGAATTGAATATTGGTTTATAAGTCAACTAGGTGCTTCAAGTCAACTCAAGTCTATTTCAAGCTTGGAGAAGGTTTTCTATCCATTGTCTGCAGAATTGACTTCGCCAACCTGACAAGTAGTGATTTCCAAATTTGGTGTTGCAGAGCTGTGTAGACACCTAAAAATGACCTAGGCTTGCAAGCTTCATGTTTACCACTTTCGTCCTAGCATAATTGTGACATTTAATTATGTCCTTGGTCCACATTCGACTATTGATTAAATAATTCATAATTATTTAATTAATTCATGTCCTTTATTCTTCATGATTATTAAATAAATAAATTTCATTTATTTATTAAATACATCATTAATTGTCTAAGTCTTCCCTTAATTAAATATATTTCTTAATTTATTTAATTTCCTTTCTTCATTAATGCTTCTTGATAATTATTAAATAAATGAATTTCATTTATTTATTTGATATGTCACTAATTGTCACAATTAAATAAATTTATTAATTTATTTAATTATTCAGTCTTATCTTCCAAATTAAATAATTATTTTTAATTATTTAATTACTAATTTCACTTTTCTCTCATTTTAAATAAATGAAAATATTTAAAATGATTTCATTTTATTAACTTTCACTCTTTTTAGTAAATAATCTGAAAAAGATTATTCACTTGTCACACAAAATCATTATTTTGAATTAATTAAATTCAAAAAGATACCAATCTTCCAAAAATCAAGTAATCGGGTAGATTCTTGATTTTCCAAATCTGATCTTCAGTTCAAATCTTATCTTCTTGATTTTTCGAATCTCGCAAATCAGACAATCTTTATCTTCTTGATTTTTGAAAATCTCTATTTTCTAATTAATATTATCTCATTTATTCTCCACCATCGATCCAATTATCTGAGATATTATTTTTACCATTCGATTAATGATTTTGCCTTAACCCTAATTAGGGATTCTCAGACTTAATCTGGACCTTTTATTTTAGGTTCTTGTCATCAATTAATCTCATCCGTCCACTCAAAATTGTGTTTTCTATAAAAGACAATTTTGCTCATAATTTCGGGATTCGACAACTTGATTTTTAAGATAGGCATTATAGTCATTTGGCATTAGTAGTCATTATTTTCATTTTGTCATATCGTCATAGACATAGGCATAATTTTGTAAATCCTTCAACATTTGCATAGGAATTTGGCATTATTATAGGTTGCTCAATTTGAAATCTGAGGGCCTCATTGACTTGCTGCAAACTAGAAGGTGCTATGAAGGTGAAGCATGGAAGGAAAGGAAGGTATAATTGTCCTTTATTTTGATTTTCCATTGTTCTTGATAGCCTCTTTGGATTTTTTATGTTATTGAGCTAATCATCTAACAATCTAATTTTTCCATTGATTACATTGGTGAACCCGACATATTTGGACAAATAAAAAAAACCATTTTTGGAGTTGGTTTCTTTTTGTTGCAGGTTTTGTTTGCTTTTTGTTGCAGGTTTGCATCATTGTGGATAAAGCTATAGTTTCCAAAGACATGACCATAACTTTCAAACGGCTACATATTTTCTCACAAAATTTGTTTTGCAGCTTGGGGACAACATCACGCACTTTCATTCCAAAAATTAGATTTTTTGGATTTGTTTTTCATTTTTTATAAATTTTTTTCTATTTTTAATAAAAAATTAATTTCGAGAGCAAATAATCAAATTTTTCTGATATGTTTACATTTCTGAAAAAATCTCTAAATGTTAATAGGGGTCTACTCTTTATATTTTAAATTTGGATGCGGGATTATTAGTCAAAAAATAGATCTTTTAAAATCTAGGTTTAAAAACGATTTGCTTAGATCTAACTCATGGTTGCAGATCTACTCACAATTTTTTTTTTGCAGATTTGGGATGACATCAAAAGACTCCAGTAAAACAATTGGAATTTTTAGAGCTTTTTGTATTTTTTATAATTTTTTTATGATTTTTCATAAAAAATTAATTTCAGGTGTAAAACAACAAATGTTTATGATTTATTTACATTTTTGGAAACCTCTTGAGATTTTACATAGGATTTATTCTCTATATTTTTCATTTTACTATCAAAAAAATTTCTAAAAATCAGATTTGTTGTGACTAGATAACTCTCTAATAGTTGTGACTAATCTTCGTTTGCAGCGTGTGGTAGTTACTATTCGTGTGTCGAAGATCATTTCATAGAAGACTACTAATTCATTGTCTGTAGGTTCGAATGTCAAAGATGAAATAAGAAAACAATGTGCTTGTCTTTTTATAGATTAGCAAACATTTCATTTTGGGGCACATAAAAAGAACTTTCATGTTTGTTTTGCTTGACTGTGTTTGCAAAATGGTAGGTGAGTATGCTCTCACCTTGTGAAAACTTAGTGATCAGAAAACCAAACCCATTTTATCTGTTTTTACCCTTCACAATTTGGTATATTAGAGTATCCTCTCCCCTTGCGCATTTGTGCAATCCTAGGTGTAAGAGAAACGGTTACTGACTCTAGAACTTGGGCCTATTCTGGTGGGAAAAAGTACTCACCCCAGGAAGACTCAGACCGGTAGCACCCTGACACCGAGGGACTTCCAGCTAGTATATAAAAGTGGGTTCTTGGGGAAAGCCCAAGAATCACGAGTGTGGTTCCAACGAGATGGATCCGAAAGGGGACTGCTACCGCACATGGATCTTTTACTGACAGATACCCAAATTAAAAACCTCTTTGTCCAACCGTTCTATTGGTCATTGTTTGGTATAGTCACGGGTACAATATCATGCCCGAAGACACTCCTCTGATCCCCTTGAGTAGAGATAGTAGTTCTTGGGAGTCACTACCCAAAATTCAAATTTGGT
>VDFB02072492.1:0-47274 GCA_007258455.2 Sequoia sempervirens
GTTGCACTAAATTTTTAAGTCACCAATAATCTTGATTGGATAATGGTATAGATTGAATGATGTCAATAATTTGGTCGCGCATTAACATGGGAAGGTGTGGCTTTATTGGTTAAAGAAGCTCATTGTAATGGAGATTCCAATGTTACACAAAGGGAAATTGATCTAGCATATGGTTTAAGAGATAAATAGGTACACATAAATATATTAATCACCCATATTATTTAATTATTTTCAAGTATATTGATGTATATATATATGTTGAGATTGTTTTCTTTGCATACATTTAGATAAGAATAAATATGTTTATCAACTGATGATATTGCAATAATTTTTACATGTTTGACAAATTGTAGGTGAAACACCACAAGGCTATGTGGTGCAATGGACATAAATTTTGAATCAAAATGTTGGATGACATGAAGAAAACTTGTGATTCTGGTATAACAGCAGTCTTTCAGGTGACTAATGTTTCATCTAGAAGTGGCATACATCAAGAAGTCCCAGAAAATCAATACTATGGGATTTTGGATGATATACTTCAGTGTGACTTTAAGTCCTTTAGATTAATTTTGTTCTTCATCCTATGGTACAAGCTACGATTGAATGAAAATGATCTTAAGAGAACTGTTATTGAACATGATAATGGATTTACCATGGTTAATACAAGGTTGATAAAGCAAGCTAGAAATGAGCCCTATGTTCTTCCAAGCCAATGTGAGCAGGTATTTTACTTAGAGGTTCCAAGTAAACTGGGTTGGTCATTTGTTGTTAGACATGATCCAAGAGGAAGGCTAATAAAGTATAATGTGGTGGAAAAAGAAGATACCAAAGAACTAGAAGATGGTGTAGATGATGATCAGGATCAACAATTAGCTGATGATGTCCTTGACAAAGATGTCGAAGAGGAGGAACTAGATCATGATGATGTAGGAGTTAATGTTCGTGAAGATGATATCCATGTGGATGATGACATTATCAAAATTGATATCGATGATAATGATGATATGACTAATCCTTATAATGTCTAATCTGGATCGAATGATACAAACAAAGAGTTGGATGAAGAAGAAGATCAATGACATTGAAATGTATAAGTTATGCGATTATATTATCTATTTGATATTAATTTCTTGATAGAATTATATTTGACTTATGTGGTTACATAATTAATACATGATGTTTTTAATTTTTATGCCATTACATAATTAATTTAACTATGTACTTTTTAATGTTTGAAAGGTCAAAAAATTAAAACATTTCAATAGTGATGTTAAAAACTTTGAAATTAGTGTGTTTTATGTTTCATGTGATCATAAAATATTAAAAATGTCAGTTGTAGAGGTGGTTGTTCAGTGGTTGATGTGTATGTTGGTTCTTTTTGCAATGTATCCAGTTTTGTCTTCTAATGTACCTATGGAATTTCCAATTCCAATCAAAGGTAGCTCGAGGGACCTGGACCAACTGACAAGGACTTTAAAATCCTCCTACACTTTGGGCTCCGCAAGACCCGGGAGGGTGATCTCTTAATGTGTTTACAACCTCTGCACCATTATTATAAACAACATTAACAATAACAAATGTTCTCACTTAATAGCTCAACACGATAAGATAATATCAAATAGAATTGGCTATTCATAGACAATATCAACTATCTAGAGTGTGAGATAACTAATCACAATCCATTGTATAAGATAGTCAATGATTTGCAATTTGTAGCAAGCTCTAGGCAAAGACAAACAAATATTGAACTACACTAATAATTACATAACTTAGATCGGGCCCATATATCCATTGTAGGAGTCAAATTCATAAGCATCTAGAGGTTTATAATAGATTTAATACATCATATATAAGATCCCTGACAATATTGCATTACAATTTCATCAGTATGCATTCTAACCCAGGACTACTTATCAAATCCTTATACAACACATATCTGCCTATAATCCCATTAAAGCATTTTGATTAATTCCTTGAATTAAAGCTAAAATAGAATCATACACACCATAATAGTGAGATGGAGAAAACAACCCTTAGTTATTTCATTCAAAGTTTAGATATGCATGTACAATGGAGAGACATGAGCTCGAATTTTCATTTCAACTCAAATGCTAGTATTATTATACAACATTAAATTTCTATGAACCCAAAAATTGTTATAAAATGATTCAAAACCTAAATTGCATTTCTATGAAACCATAAAACTTTACAATTTTCTCTACAACTTCACCTAGACTCGACAAAAATTATCTAACTTACTAACCCATACTTTTGGCCTTGAAATCCTTCTTACAGAAAATGGAGCAAACAAGCACCGGGCCACAAAGTGCACCTGTTACCAGCCAATTGGCGCTCTTGGTGATATTCCAAAATTTGTTACAATAGCCACCACCTTGAAAAATATTCTTGTTCATCATATTAGTTGAGGAATGTTGATGCAAAAAACTACAAGAAAACTGCACCGAGAAAGTCATCAACACAAAACTGGAACCGTTGCAACCACAACATCTAATCTACCACCTGTTAGTAGTTCACTCCTTTTACTCCTCCTCAGTCAAATATTTAGCTACCCAATTCTAGTACTCATCATCAATTGGCCAGTTAAAATTAATTACCTCATCCACCTTGGTATTATAAGGTGTATATTTTACCACTACCTTATTCACATCCCTTTCAAAAGATTCCAAAAATGAGCTAGTACTAATGATTTTGTCCATATAGCTCACCAACAAATCATAGTCTAAGTCATCACAAATTGAATTTATTTGATCATTATGGCCTCACTTGCTTGAGCCTGCCATTGTTGAAATGACCTAATTTTCCCCTGCTCATCAATTATATTAGGTAATAATATGTTACCCCAATCATTGAAAATCTTCACCACCTCTCTAATCTTCCTACTCAATTCATCTAGTAAGGTCTGAAAACCTTTCAATGATTTTACTAACACATGAGTAGGATTTAATGATTGGGGCCTATTATTTATATCAAACCTTGAGGCCTTATACATGATATCTAGATCATTGGCCCTAGGGATCCAATTTTTAATTATTGGTATCACTACTTCCTGATTCCTATCAATATTCTTTATTCCTGCTAACAACAAAGAATATAAAGAATGTATAGATAGCAAATTTCTATCAACCTTTTCATTTAAATGCCTCAAAATAGTAGTAACAATTTCCTTTTGCTTTAAGAGAGATCCGTCCTCATTTTTATTTAATGATGCCTACAATTTATCAATTTTTTGCACAAGCTACTTCTTTGTAGGATTGACAGAGCACTCTATTTCTTCTTCAAATTCATCTAAAGAAAGCGTGAGGATAGGATTCTGACTTGGAGATCCTAGTGTTGAAACAATTGGTGAAGTAGGAGGCACTGACCCTATTGTGGAAGGTAATGTACCGGTTCCTAGAGCACTTGATGTATCCCCAATCTGCTTATACCTAAACCTCTCCACTTTAGTTTGCAACTCAACATTTTTTTGCTGCATCTTGTTGTACTCCTCAATCAAAAGGTTATATTTTTCCATTAAGCTCTTCCTTTCAGCTTCCTCCCTTTCAACAGTCTTTTGGGCCAATTTGGCCACATTCACAATAAAATTAGTGGCCTCAATGGTTGAGGTCTCTGAAGCTCTCTTTATTATCAATCCTCCCTTGAAATTTAGATTAATATCAGAAACAACTAGTTTTCTCCCTTGTGGGGCCAATGCCCAAATTGCCAGAGTTTCATATTCCTCACTGAAAGTAGAGTTTTGTAATGCTGCCTTGACCTCTTCTTCAGAGTCTTGAAAGGGATTCTTAGACTTCATAATAGCATTAAAGGCTACTGCATCTGCAATGTCCCATTCAAGCAAAATTAATACACCAGCCTGAATCACTAGTTTTCTTCCTTCGTCAGGAGTGATCTTGAATTCTTCCATAAATTTAGCTTTTACCTCCTTGTCATTCTCTTAGTCTAACCTGTTAGGCCTTAGTTCTCTTCTCTACCTACATTTATCTTGATACTCTTCAAACTTCATCCTCCATACAAATTGTAAGAATATAGGAGTTTTTACAAATGTATTGTCATCTAGAAACTCCTTGCATGCCTCCATTCTTGCATCGTGTACACTTTTACCTTTCATATCTAAATAAGATAAAACTAATTCAACTAGCCTAGGAGGGGAAGGCATACCAACTTCCATGTCTTGATCAGTAACAATAATCTCATCCATCAGATCCTCTAGTGGTTGATCAATTCTTTACCTCTTAGGGCTTGGTTTAGATGGTGGTGATGAGGGATTGGCTTTCGGTGATGATTCTAAATCAATAATTTTGATTGCCCCAGACACTTTAAATTTTGGACTTGGTTGTGGAGGCCCTTTCATAATCTATTTTCCTTTTATGTCCACTTCTTTTTCATTACTTCTACTATCCTTTTTCCTCTTGTAAATGGGCCATCTTTCCATAGGCTGCTATGTTGGCCTTGTTTCGATTGGTCTAACACCTTGCTCTTGTACACCCATAATCAATTCTAAATTTACCTTTTATTTCCTTAATGTGCCCATAATTTCCTTGAAGTTTCCCATCAAAAAATCAATTTTCTTATGGTGGGGACTAAACTCCAATAGTGGATCATACTTCAGATCCATTTTGTGCACAACATCTAATAGCTTACCATAAGCTATCCATTTCTCCTTTTTCAATTCTTGTATATTCAAATCAAATTCATTTCTAATCAAGTCTTCAGGGAAATTGAACTCATGCAAAAAATTTCCAGCTTTTATTCTTTGTCTAAAAAGAGCAAAGAAACCCTCAGGATCAGGCTACCACTTTGGTCCACACCTCAAATGGTAATCATTAAAGAAATTATCAAAATGCCTCTAGCCTCCCTTTGAAAATACAAAATCAAACACCACTATATAATCTGGGAAAAATATTTCCTTACCCCTTCCAGTGAGGTTGTCTTCATAAATACAACCTATCTGCCACATGACTTCTACAAATCCCACTCTTTGTGGCACATTGTATTGCAATATCTGAGGGGATCCCTGAAAATCATATACTCTCAAGATAGTGCTGACTAGGTATGGGATAATGTCACCCCAATTATGGTAAACCTTCAATTTTAGCTTCCTCTCCTTTGGCCTAAGGAAATCATGTAATTCCTTAGGGATCCTAGGTATATTCACCATTAATCTAGCCCTTAATTTGGAAGCAAAAAAATTATCAAATTGCACATAACTAGTGTTTTTCTTATTACAAGATAAATCTACAACCCATATATCTATACTGGCAATCTTTCTCCATCAACTGATTATCTTAATTTCATCCTTTCAGAGAAAAATTCAACATTCTTAAATAAAAACATATGCATTAGCATAGAATACCAAAAGAATTGAGTTATAGTATCATTGTTTTGTAGCTTTGACAACCCTTCATGCATCCTCTCAACCAAGAAAGAAGCGAAGTCATAGGTCATAGAGAAGTTAAGGTGTTGTATTTGCACCCCCATGAACATATAAGCAATGGGCATTACTGCACCAGGACTGAAACCCAAAATCTGACATAAAGAATAAAAAGTGGCCAGGAAATGGTTTGCAAAACAATTTAATTTGAAAGGTTCCTAGTCACTGGGGCTAATATGAAATTTTGAACCTCTTGCCCTAGCCAGATGAGGTGGAAGAAACCTTGCTCTAAAAAAATATTTCAGCTTTGCATACTTCTGCTTCATTTCCTCAAGGTTGATAGGAACCAAGTCTTTTCTCGGTTCAGTCAAGTCAAAAATATGTTGGACCTCTTCTTTGTTAATGCTCAATAGAACCTTTCCATCATTGTCCCTGATTATTTGTGTAACAGAGTCATATCTTGTAGCCACTTCCCTAAGAAGCTCTACATCAGGGAATACATTTGGTACCACTAGCTTCCCCATATCATACATCCATCCATTTGAAAAAGGGTGAGGAAAATTCCTCTGTCCATACCATAATCTAAACAATTCCAAGCCAGTGAGGGGAACCCTAGCATCGACAATGTTGGAGCAATTATACACTAACCCTTCCCCTAGGATTTTCCATCGCATTAGGACCAATCCCTTCCTCCTATCATTTATTGACAAGGGAAATCGAACCAGGAAATCATCATACAGGTTTCATTTCAAATATTCAGTCTAGCCAGAATGTTTCTTGGGTGGTGCCCTCTCAAATAAACTAGGGCTTCTTTACAATTTCATAATTCAGATAGCTAGGACTAACCAAAGATAGAAAATTACAGGAGAAAACACTACAATTTCTCACAACTATAATTAAACTATATCCCTAACACATTCATCAACAAGCTCATAGCACATCAAGCTAATCCTTTCCCAAATTCAAATGCAAAATGACTAGGAGGCACAAAAAATAAACTCACAACTCTATTCGTAGAACTCCCAAATTCTGGCTGCAAAAACTCGCAATTCTACCTTCAGCTCTGAAACTGCTCCATGGAATAGTTGAATGCTTTGTGATACAGACCAAGTAGGAAAAAGTATTTTATTGTTAATCAAATCACACTAGCAAGTGTCTCATCCGCCATTAAAACTCAATTTTACGCCGCACAAACTACTCCAACCATAATTGATGTAGATTTAAATTTGAGACATCAATTCTTTAGCTTGATCAAATCATCAATGACCACCTTCAAAACAAGCTGACATAATTGGAAACATGGAAATAAGGGGCCCACCTTACCATACACTATGAAGGAAGTCCACTTGGCAGTTTCCTACAATATCGCAATCCTGAAAATTTTGATTGCGTGATGGTGGGCAACTGTTGATCTTGAGCTTCAATGATCTCGTTCCTTTAACATAGTCGCCAACCACATGTCATTAACCTTTGAGTAGCTTTTCCAATGAGATTATAACATATCTGTCGATTTATAACATGTGTGTCTCAAGAACACTTTAGTAATCCGCCCCCTAATACATTTAAAGTCAGCTAGTGTTTCTTTACTCTTTAGGCTTCATCAGATGAGATACGTGGCGCCCGCCCATAATTCCACAATCAACCCAAGCACCATCATGGGATGGTAGGGAACGGCTCAGATCAAATGGCAGTTGGTCAGCGATAGTGCAAATTTTATCCCCCGGATAGGACACGTGGTGCCCGCCTATGATTTCACGATCCTTCAGTTCCAGATCATGGGATGACGGGCACTGTTGATATCTATAGGAAATACATGAAACGACAACACTAAATCAACCCTTGCAAAATAAAAAATTCTTTAAAAGGAGAAGTGGGAATTACTAGGTGGATGACAAACAACAACATAAGTTGTTTTCTAAAAGATGAAACATGAGGCCAACCGAGACTTAGGAAATAAAACCCTATAGAGGAAATAAAGTATTAAAATCAAAGTTGGGTTTTAATTTTAATCCAGAGACATAAGCCTAAGCCATTAACCTTAGTGGTCATGTCATCGACAACTTAGCCAAATCCTTTCATTAAATACTAACTGTGTAATGTGTAGGTTTTTCAGATTCAAAGATATGGGAGAAGATCTCGATCGTACCCTGCCAACTCGCAGACCTAAGGTGCCACCCTGTTATTTGGCGCGAGGTCAACAAAAGGTAGATGTGTGTCCTGTATGGAATGTGGGGCCCAATATCCACTATTGAGCTAATGTAAATCTCAGTTGTTCCCTGCTAGCTTGCAGGAGGAAGATGAAGGTTGGTTAAAAGTCGCGAGGTCAACGAGATTGCATTGCGTAGCTCCAGCCATTTAGTTTGCAAAGTGCATAGGACCTGCCGAAATGGATTAATGTTATTGGTCATGAGGAAGGTGAACGATGCTTCGTTGGATGTCAAACTGAGTTAGCCTGAGATAAACCGTTTGATCTACCAACTCTTCAAGAGATTAGTGGGTAGTATTCAATGTTGGAAAATGGCACATGGTGGTCATTTTATCGTACAACCGGTGAAGCATTAATGAATTATTCCTTTCTTGTGTAGTCACGTCAATCTCAATCTATGTGAAGATGTTATTGTTGGAAATCATGAAGGGTGATCTTTGGATTCTCATGCAGCTCTAATTAAATAGTGACAATACATATGCCACCAAATTTCTATGTTTACACATGCATTTTTACTAAGCATTGATGAAGGTTGCCATTACCTCCCACAATAAATACAAGAGGAATTAACTGATAATAGTGTCATTCTTGTAGTAGTTAGAGCACTTTTGTGGGATGAGTCTAATCAAGTTTGAGTGCTTGTCTGAGAAGAGAAAATGAGTAAGTCAGTAAGGAGGTTTGTTCATTTGAGCACACAAAAGCTCAGTCCTACTATTCTGGAAGGTTCTTTGGTTGATAAGCCCAAGCTTGTTCCCACTAGATATAGTAGAAGGTTGTAATTCCAAGACGTTGTTGCTCAATTGGTAGATGACAAAGGCAAGCAGTCGGCAGTTTGCTCTATTATTGGTGTCAGTAGGAAAATAAGGTATGGGCATGGCTCCTCTGGATTCCAACACTCACCCATTGACCTTACGAGAAACACTTCTGATGATGTAATTGAGACCGACTCCGACTACTGTTAGTATTTACCTCACTTCAATCATAGTATGGCCTCTAATGAGGAAGTGATATATGTGGTGCCATTGGCTATTAAAACCCCAAGCGGACGAACTAGAACCGTATTGGGAAAGGAAAAGAAAGAAGAGAGGCTGAGGGTCTACCATATTGGGCAACAACTAGAAGCGCACATTTATACCGAGGTCTGTGTGTTGGTAAGGGCAGGGTGGCAGGTAAATAAGAAGTTGTGGTGCCTTCGTGGCAATTTGGTTGCCTAGGTTTTTTGTGTGCATAGCGACAAGGGGATTCTGAAAAAGATTTGTCTTCCCTTTTCTTTTAGCTTTCCCCAGTTCGTGCGCCACTATGTTTTGTAGATTCAACTTGTGGGAAGTTTTCAAATGAAAGTCAAATGTAATGGAGATTTTGTTCAAATTAAAATTTGTGGTGAAATTACATTTGAGCCCAAAGCTTGTTGCTCCCTTGTCATATAAAAGGGAATTCAAGGCTCATTTGTAGGGAGAGAACTGATGAAATCTCTAGCTAGTTTTTGAGTTGAATAAATGGGTACAAAGATATCTATCCTCTAATGAGGAAGTGATATCTATGGTGCCATTGGTTGTTAAAACCCCAAGCGGATGGAATATAATAGATAGCCTATTTTGAGTTTTGGATGAATATATGCAAATTATCTTAAATTGTATGCAGATATGACTTATAAGCATGAATAAACATATAATTCTAATATATTTTCTCTCCTTATGTGGATTTGAGAGAATTTTGAATGAAATGTTAATGATGTTGTCATTCTTATTTTGAGAATTTGTTGTCATAAGTTTACAATTATTTATAAAGGATTTGATAAGTAGTAATATATCAGAGAATTGAGCTCCATAATGCAAGGTATTATATGAGAATCCATCATTAAATTTTGGCTCATTTCTCACAATTCGTAAATGGGTAACGGAAATATTTAATCGACGTAATAAAAGAATAATATGTAAATGGGTCACTCACTCACTCCCTCTATCTCTCTCCCCTTAACCCTAAACCCTTAACCCTTAAACTCTAAACCCTTAATATTAGGTGTGTATTAAAACATTATAAAAGTATAAATTTTTGGAGTTCTATTAGAAATTGAATGATAAATGACGATGAATGGGAAAATCTAAGGCACTTTAATATTTTCAACTAAAAAGTTAGAGTTCAATTAGGATTAGTGTTCACTTAGGGTTAGGTTTAGGGTTCAATTAATGTTCAATTTGGGTTAGGATTGAGGATGAGGTTGGGATTTAATTAAGGTTATGAATTCAATAAGAGTTCAAATAGGGCCAAGGTTAAGGTTAGGGTTGGGGTTAAGGTTCAATTAGGATAAGAATTAGTGTTAGGGTTAGGATTAGAGTTCAACTGTAGTTCAAAGTTAGGGTTATGGTACAATTAGGACTAGTGTTCAATAAATGTCTATTAGGGTTAATAATTAATTAAGGTTAGTTTTGGTGTTCACCAGGGTCTCAAGCTAGGGTTTGATTAGAGTTAGGTTTAGGGTTTAGTTAGAGTTGTGGGCTAGGGGCTAGGTGCAGAATCAATTCATGCCTAGTGGGTCAGCCATAAATCTATATTTAGTGTCCACCCTGAGGTATGGCCAGAGTCCAAAATAGGCTTAGGGGCTTGTCCTAGGCTAGGGATTAGAAAATAGAATAAAGTTTTGTGTTTAATTATGATATCTAGAATTTAGTATAATTTTTTAAAATGAAAGGATTTGGACACAAAGAAAAAAATAGAAAAGTTGATTTTATATAGATCTTATTTGTTAATTTATTCTAAAATAATAATTAATAATTGTTTAATTAATATAAAATGAATATTTAATTGTATTGTATTGTATTGTATAAGATAATTAGTAAAACTAAATAGATAATAAATATTTTATGGATTTTAAAAATTAGAATTTAGTTTAATTTTATTTGTAATGTCAAATATTAAAATTTAAGATTGAAATACTTAATTGATTTTAAAATATTTATAATTAATATTCAATTTATAAACTAATATTAAGACATTAATAAATATAACCCACAAGAGATAGAGAGAGAGATGGCAAAGATAGGAGATATAAGGAGATATAGAGAGAGAGAGATGGAAAGATAGGAGATAAGGAAGATATGGAGAGAGGGGAGGAAAGAGAGGGAAAGAAAAGAGATGGACGAAGAAATAAGGGAGAGAGAGGAAATGGAAGAAGATATAGATATAGAGGAAGAGGGAAGAAGGAAGAGGAGGAAGGAGAGATGGAGGGAAGGAGGGAGGAAGAGGGGGAAGGAATGGAAGGAATTATATAATTTGTATTTTAAATTACACACTATATTTTATTTTTTGAAAAATATGTAATTTTTTAACCATTTTCCTATATATTTAGTATTAAGATTTTTACATCTTTTAACAATTCAATATATAATAAAAATAAAATATAGTTAATAATTTAATTAACTCACATATCTATATTAATTAATAATATATGTAAAACACACCAAGAGTTATCTTTATCAAGATGCCTATTGACTTGAAAAAATTCTTACATTTTCATTAATATGAATTTGGAAAGCAATCAATTTGATTTCATTATTGTTTGTGTCATTGTTTATCTCAATTCCCATATATAAGGGTACACATTCAAATTTGAAATCATACCAACTTGTCTATAACAACAATCAACCAAGAACAATAAATTTAAAAGCAAAAATGTTCATCAATCATTAGATTTAGTATTGACAGCATCAAAGAAGTATATCTTGAAAAAATGGCATTAACTAACTTAGATATATCCACTATTTTTTTTTTCAAATGTTTGAATACATTGTTAACATTTTATAAATTCAAGCATTTGAATGTTATGAAACCTATAGCTTTACAATTGAGTCTAATAAAGCTTTTCTCTTAGATAAATAATCAAACTTTGTTGTTTTTATGACTGTGTATTTAATCCTTTGTTCATCATTATAAGTCTCTTTTTTCACTCAAAGTTTAAATATGTATCTGTTGAAAAGGACCTTTTGTATAATGTGTGAAAACTTAACATCATCTTGTTTTTCATGCTTCAAAATGTTCAATTATTTTGTTGTTACACCCATAATTTCTTCTACCACTTCTTCAAAAGTTGTAATCCAATTGAATGAAGTATGGTCTTGCACTTTGCATTGAAGTATATATTTATAATCACATTCAGGGAAATTTTTATCACATCTTCCACAATACCACTGACCATTTTCATTAGTGTTTACCTTCTTTTTGCAATGCCTATCTCCAATTTTCAAGGGGCATGTTGTATAACAAAAAATTTCTACCTTAATGAAAGATAAGGTAGCTTTTATCACTATCCAATAAGGTTTACCAGAGTTGGCAAGGTCTCGATCCTGTATTTGTGAGATACTAGAGTTAGGAACAAATATGGTTTAGGTTAGGGTTGGGGTTCAATTAGGGCTATAGTTTAATTCGGGTTAGATTTCAATAAGGGCTAGAGTTTAATTAGGGTTAGGGTTCAATTAGGGTTAGGGTTATGGTTCAATTAGGATAAGTGTTCACTTAGGGTTTTAAATATTTAATGTATAACATTTTAGGTAAATCTTCAAATTTTAAAGTTTTCTTAATATAAATTCTTTAAATAAAATGCTAGTTATTTTTTTTTTAAATCATATTTTGATAGTTGAATACATTCAAAATATTTCTAGTATATTTCAAATTTGAAAAATATATTGTTTAATTTTTAATTTATTTATTTTTCAAAAAATATATTTTTTATTTTTAAAAAAATATATTATACATAAAAAAATTACATAATCAATAATAGATAATAGATTTTGGTGAATATATCTAGGTATGTTAATATGCTTGAAAACCTAATTTTAATTAAAAAACTAACTAACATCATTAAAAGGTAAGTTTTTAATTATATTTGAAATGGAAAATTTAAATATTATATTATAATATTTTATAATTTACTTATATAGTATTTTGGATAATAGAAACAATTTTGATTGATTTAATATTTTCTAAATTCATTATTGAATTTAAATAGTATAATTTATTCTCTAAATTCATTATAGAAACAATGTATGAGAATTTATTGTCTTGTTTTTGAGGGTGAAAGTGTGGCTAGATAGGGTTTCTATTCATAGTATTTGTAGGAGAATGGTATCTCTATTTTGAAGTATTCTAAACCTTGTTTGTATGTAGTAGTTTTTAAATTTATTTTGTTGTTATACTCTATAATTAATAGTTTATATATTGCACTCTCTCTATACATGATTTTTAGCAAGATTGGGGACACTAATAGAACATTCATTTATGTATTTAAAAATACTAAGAAATGTATGAAATTTTGACAACATGAAAACCATGAAAATAAAAGTGAAAATAAAAATTTAACATAGTAAAAATGGCCAATCATGTGGCAAAAATGAAAAGAACCATTTGTTGTTACTCTAATATTTCAACTACATACTAAATTACCAAGTGCATTTTATATATGTATCATGCAAGGAGCACAATATTGGGAATCAATGTGAATGATTCTTATCAAGAAATTAGACAAGATTTGAGATTGAAGGACACAAGCTCTTTGTAGGTTTTCTATGAATATTTAATTAGCCACTAATAGGAACAATAAGAAAATAGATAAATGTGAAAATAAATCCTAATCCCTAAAAGTGTTGTGCTAAGAATTACATACACATCTCATAAATTTCAACAGAGACATGAGACACATTTATAGAAATAATGGAAAGAAATAGCTATTTAGATAGTTATTAATCTACAAAAGATTAGGACCTACTTCAAGAGATTATTAAAAATAAGTTTTTATTTATAATTTTTAAATTTGATAATTTTGAAATTATCATAGATGTAAAGTAAAGATAAAATATTTTTCAACAAAACAAACAAAAATGACAAAAAAATAATGTGATTAATCAATAATAACATGATATTGTGAAAAATATAATAAATAAAATAATATGCATAATTGTACATAAGCCATCAAAAGTATAAATATTCCTATCTTTATAAAAAAAAAAAAATCTTTAAAATGATAGACTGTTAGACGCAAGTAGGCCATGGATGGGTATACCATTTTGTAAGTTGTGTAGCCTGCTCTTGACTTGACTAGTTGCCCTAATTTCTCCACTTTTGCTCATTTTTAATGAATTCCCCCCGGACTTGTCAAATATTTAATTTTAAATGTTTTACTTTGGAAGCAATGAAACATTTAAAATATATCACACAAAATTTTCCCTAGGCCCCACCTTGTACAGTCTATGTGGCACCCACCCGTGATTTTGCAATCAACCAAAGCACCATCGTGGGATGGTGAGGAACAACTCAGATCAAAGGACAGTTGATGAACAATCACACAAATTTGATCCCCCAGATGGGACACATGTCGCCTGCCCACGATATCGCCATCCTACAATTCCCAATCACGGGATGGTGAGCAACCGTTGATCTTGAAGGAATTTTGATCAAACACAACGTGAATTTCATCCTTCTAAAAAATAAAACATTCATTAAACGGAAAGGGGACATTACTAAGCGGATGGAAAACAACGACATAAGTTTTTTTTAAACCATTCAGCACAGGGCCAACCAGGACTTAGGAAAATAAAACCTGTGGAGGAAATAAAATATTAAGACCAAAGGGACTAGGCCTAGATGAAATGATGGGGAATAGGATGTTTTTAAAACCCTTCAAAAAGGTAATGGCAAAATAGATCCTGACCAAGGCATTAGGTAAACACAAGGGTTTAAGATGAAGAAAAAGTTAAAACCCCAGCCCTAAGAAATTTTCCAACACCATAAAATACCAATGACATAAGGCAGGGCATGAGTGAAACATTAGGAACAAAATTTGAAGTTCCATCAGTACAAGCATTGGATAATTTTATATTAATAGTTTGTCCTATCACAAATATAACAGGTGAGAATAATAAATAACATGTATTTTCCCATTAAATGTGAAGTATTTTCCAAAAAATTTAGTGTTCAACCATTGGTCCATTTTTGTTCAATATAAGTTGTATTTTAAATCATTATGTGTGATTTTTATAACAAATAGATTTTTTTTGTTCAACTGTTAGTCCATATGTGTTGAATATAAAAGGTAGAGATATCAAATATTTATGGTTATCAATAAGTATTTGGTCCACTTAGGTTGTATATTAATTTTAATTTAAATAAAAATATCATATTCTACAAGCAACAAATGATATTTTTTGGTTCAACTATTAGGGGTTCCATGATTAAGTTTTGGTCGAACCTTTAAAAAGTCAAATTTTAGACACTTCTCAAAAGATCTACCGATGTGGCGAGTTGCATGATGAGTTGTGCCTCCAAACCTTAGTTATAGATAAATAAGAGACTAGTCTACATTTCAAAAAAAAAATGAAGGTTCTACAATATTCCAATCAATTGCTACATGTTGAGAAAGTTAGCCTGCACAACTATTGGGCCCTCTCCCCTAAAGGAATAAGGGGACATCACTAGGTCGATGAAAAACAATGACATAAGTTGTTTTAATGAGGGAACACAAGACCAACAAAAAACTTAGGAAAAATAAAGTAAGGCGAAGGAAATAAAACAATAAAACAAAAGGGGACCCAACCTAGACATACAAAGCGATGTGGCTTGAGTCATTTTAACTTCCCAAAAAGTAACGGCCAAATAGATCCCATCCAAGGTGTAAGATGAACACTAGGGTTTATGAAGATGAAGGTAAAGAACCCCATCCTTAGGCTTCTTCCTAAACAATTCATAGGATGACTAAAGGATACTTAGGCAAGAATTTTGAAACCGATTATTATCGAGACCTGAATTCCGAACGACTCTGACCGGAATCCTTTTGATTTTTCTTTGTTTTTCCAGATTTCATTTTACTTCGAATTTTGGACTTTGAACTGAACTTTGTTTCGGTTTTGAGCAGGACTTTTATCTGAGATCTTTCTGATTTCTTTCTTTCCTTTGTTCGTGATTTCCGGATTTCTTCCTTTTCTTTTGTCTTTTCGATCTTTCGACTGAGGACCTGAATCCCGGATCCTGGACCGGAACTGTTGATTTCGACGGACTCTGGATCTTTCCTGATCTTTATTTATTTTCCTTTGATTACTCTTCGATGACCCTGAACCTGAATCCCGACCTGAATCCTTTCGGATTTTGACCTTTCTTGATCTTTCTCTGATTTTTCTTTGCGGATTCTCTTTCCACTTTATCCTGAATCCTTGCTCGACCTGAACTTTGATTTCGACATTTCCGGACTTCTTGTCTTTTCTTCTTTGTCTTTTCCGACGATTTTACATGCCGATTTTGATTTTGTCTGAGGATTTCGGAAATTTTTTTCGATGATGAGATTTTGATTTCGGACGGACTTCTGAATCTCTCGATTTTCGGGATTTTGATCTTTAGGGATTCTGAGACGATTTTCTTTCGATTGATTTCTTTGAGATTTGATGATTCGGATTTTCGATTTTATCGATGCGATTGACGATCTTTCCGGATTTCTGATTCTTTCTTTTGTTCTTCGATCTCTTTATCCTGAATCCTGGACTTTTTCCTTAATGATCCGATCCTGATCCTGATCCGTCGATTCTGATCGTCGATCGATTGGCAACGCAGATCCTGATTCGCCTGATCCCTTTCCCACCCTCCACCTCCTAATTACTCTTGGGTATATGTGTGCAAAAATTGGATATCCGATTTAGATCAAATATCTGATTTATAGCACCAAAATATTACATTTTAAAATATTTTTCAATTTAGATATTAGACACAAATTGGATATCCAAAAAAAATCAGATATCCGATTTGTAGTACTTTGGCTTGGGCATTGCTATGGAGCAATGTACTGATAGCCAACCCAAAAAAAAATTAAACTCATGATTTTCGCATTTTTTGGTGAGTCCAAAATGCTATTTTTTTCATGTTGCCACTTTTTGGCCCATCATGATCCTACACATACCCAAGTCTAAATCAAGTAGTTGTTATTGCTAAGGTGGATCACTCCTTTCTTTGAAGGCCATACACTTATGATAGGGTCAAGTGTTCTTTTCTTTAGAAAATTCCTATTTCCTTTTTGATAGGTTAGTTATGATTTGATTAGATGGGCTATGAATCACTTATTTCAAACAAATATCTTTATGAAAGAAGTATATTGGCATGGAATTAAATTTGATTTTTATTCCAATGTAAAAAGTACAAATAATGGAAACAATTCTTTCAACACATAAACTATTATATAGTAGTCAATTAAAATGAAAAAGCTTACTCTATATTAGTTAGGATACACAACTAAGAAAATGATCTAAAGTTACTTATTTATCCTAGAGGAACTAAGTATATAGTATACAAAGAAACTAAAAACTCTACAACTAATTTCTATTTTGAAGGAGTTTAGTTTTCCCTTCCTAATCTCTGCTAATATTGTTTAATTATTTTAAAGAGAAGAAGGGCTGCAATACAACTTTATTCAACCCAGTAAATAGATTGGTTAATGAAACTTGAAAAAAGCAAAAAAATAATTGCTACATTTGGCATTTCATGGTGAATGAAGAGTGGTGACAATAATCTACTTATAGTTTAATAAAACACTATTTTTATCAGAAAGCTTGACATTAGAAAGATAAGTGTTACTTATAGTTTAATAAAACACTATTATTGTTTTACCAACATATACTATCATATGCTTGCATGGCTTCTTAGTTAATATATGGGGAGAGAAAGAGAGAGAGATAGAGATATATGGGAAGAGAAAGAGAGATGGAGATATAGGGGAAGAGAAAGGAAGAGAGGTGTAGAGAGACAATGGATAGGGGAGAGATGGTGAGGGGAGAAAGTGGAGGAAAGAGAGATGGAGTGAATGAGAGAGAAAGGGGGGAGAGGGAGAGATAGCTCAATAGATAGAGGGGTGAAGAGGTGGGAGTGACATAAATAGTGGGAGATATAGAGATATAGAGAGCAACAGGGAGAGATATATCAATCACCATCCCTATATCTCTATCTATTCATCCTTGTCTCTTTATCTCTCTACCCCTCTCTATCTCTTTGTCTCCATTTATATTTGTATGCTTTTCATTATCTCCCTCTCTCTCTATATTTTCTTCTCTATATTTATCTTTGTCTCCTTAAGTGTGGAATGGGTACATTGAAGAGGTCTTAAAGGAGAATTATCATATCTTTAATCAAATGGAAAGCTACCTTGAGCATAACTCCCCAAGGACACATGCCATCCTTGGATTTTTGACATGAAACAACCAATAAAAATTTAGTTTCTCTCTCTCATATTAATATATATTATATTAATTATATTTTGTATTATATAAAAATATAATTATTATTAATTATTAATTATAATAATTTTATACATATTTAATAAATTTGTTAAAGAATATAATATATAATTATAATAAGTTGAATAATTATATTATTTATTATGTAAAATATAGCTAATATATACTTAACTATATTGTAGAATATTAAAACCTAGCTAAATGGCACCAAAATTTTGAACTTAATTAGCATACTATAAAACCTAACGAAACCAGGTTGTAGCTTGTCAAATTGGAGAAGTGAAAGGTCAATACCGGCATCAAGGAAGAGTTCGGAGTAGTGAAAACAAGGTCAATTCCAGCATCGAGGAAGAGTTTGAAGTAATGAAAACAAGGTCAATGCCAGCGCCGAGGAAGAGTTTGGAGTTAAAAAAAGGTCAATACCAGTGCTGACAAAGAGTTTGGAGGAGTGAAAACAAGCTCAATATGAGCCCCGAGGAAGAGTTTGGAGGAGTGAAAACAAGGTCAATACCAGTGTCAAGGACGAGGTTGAGGGCACTCAGGGAAAATCAACAACCAAGGGGCAATGATTACTATAAGTTTGGCACACCCATTCTCTTTAACCTTGAATTTTCATGCCTAGTTTCCAAAGATCTCCTACATTGGCACCCCCATTCTCGTAAACTGGTATAAGATAAGACAGAAAAAATAAAATAGCTTATACAAAACGTATCCACCTACAATCCTATTCAAGCATTTTCATTAATTCCTTGAATTAAACCTAAAACAAGAATTATACACACCACAATAGTGAGATGAACGAAACAACCCTTGATCATTTTATTCAAAATTTAGATATGATTGTACAATGGAGAGACATGAGTTTGAATTAATCATATCAATTCAAATGCCAATACTATCATAAAACATCAAATCCACATGAATTCAAAACCTACTATAGAATGACTCAAAACCTAAATTGCATTTTCCCTAAAACCATCAGACTTTACAATTTTCTCTGCAACTTCATCTAGAATTGACCAAAAATATCTAACTTGCTAACCTATACTTCTAGCCTTGAAATATTTCTTATAGAAAAAGGAGGAGAAAACAAGCATCAAGCCAGAAAGAACATGTGTCACTAGCCAATTGGACCGCCTTGTGATATTCCAAAAATTTATTACAACAACAATCTCCCCAGAGAATCTTCTTGTTCATCGTGCCCGTTGAGAATGGTTGATGCAGCAATAAAAAAAATCAAGAATTCTACGCCTAGACTGTCACCAAAAAACAAAATTAGAATTTTTTGTAACTGCAACAGTTGATTTGTCAACCATTAGCAGCCTACTCCTTTTCACTCTTCCTCAGTTAAATATATATTTACCCATTTCCAGTACTCTTCATCAGTTGGTCAATCAAAATTGATCACTTCATTCACCTTGACACTATAAGATTTGTACTTAACTACCACTTGATTTGCTTCTCTTTCAAAAGACTCCAAGAAAGAGTTGGTCCTAATGATTTTTTCCATATAGCTCACCAACAAATCATAATCTGAGTTACCCTATTTTTCAGGGTTTTGTAGTCCAAACATGATATAAAGGGGTTCTTACACTTTTTGTGATTACTGTAGCTTGTGTAAGAGGCCCCATGGATACTGTTATAATTGTAAGATGCATGAATAGGGTGTAGGATGAGAAATAAAGAAGGTATAGCTATTGTCCTCAATAGTTTTGTGAAGAAAAGCATGTTAAATGAGAGGTTCAAGCCTAGGTTTCAACAAAATATGTATGAGAGATCTGATTTTATAATTTTTTATCCATGTGCAAACCTAATGGGTTGTTTTTGAACACTGAATATAAATGATATACACACACATATACATATACATATACATACATATATATATATATGTATATGTATATGTATGTATGTATGTATGTATGTATATGTATTTTTAAATGTAAATGTAAATATAAATGCAATTATTGGATGCTCTCCTAGAACAATAAATGTAACATATCATTAAAGAAATCTTTATCTATGTATATAAATGTGTATTTCTAAATGCAGGTGTAAATGCAAAGAGAATATGGTTTTGTAGTGTTATAGATACAACATATCCATAAATTAATGTAATTAAAATTCTAAAGTCTTCAACACATATAATATGAAATCGATCAAACTATTAAGGTACATGAGAAATAAATGAAAAAAGTAAATGCATATGTATGTATATTTGTAAATGTAGGTGTAAAATAAATAAGAATAATGAAAATTATAAAAGAATACAAGGAAAGGTCTCCTCCTTTCTTGGTAGTGATAACCTCCTCCACACACAACCCTTAAAAATTATGAATAAAGGAATATAATCTTTGAAGAACTCATAGTTGATTCTCTCCTACCTGATGCAATTAGTCATTTTATCCTTACAAACATTTATAGTGATTACTAGAGGCACATATACCAATTCTTCATAATAGAAGAATTTGATCATGTTTTTCCAATGATGGCATTATGAGAAAACCTTAGGTTAAATGAATAATTCCTAGCTAAGTTCTTTAAATCATGTCCAAACGTATAAGAGAAGACCGTTGCTATGTGTACCTAGATACCATGGAGAAAGGCTAGTCTTTGGGCTCTTTCATCACTCATCCTACCTTAAAACATACAAAAAATCTCCTAGCAATTAGACATAGGAAGATTTAATATGACTTAAAAAAAAATTATTGCTAAAGCATAAACTTATGATGACTTAACCAGGCCTAGTACACACTCCCTCCCTGTTAACCACACTTAGACATATGGAAATTAAATGTAAATTTGATGCTATTTTTAGTCATGTAGGTGTCCAATAAACCACTTGGTGGTGTTTCCCTTCAATTTTATTTACTTGAATGAAGAGAAAAAGTCCTTTGATTGCAATTAGAGAATACATTTGAGGCCTTGGTTGTGTAATTGGTGGACCATAGTCACATTTAACACTTGTTACAAAGTTTGGGAGTTAAAACGTTAAGTAGATTTGATTTGTGATGGACACATTTGGATGGTAGTAACAATAGCTTGCAATCTATCAAGACTTGATTACCTTATAACCTATGAAATTCTAGCAATGAAATGATAGATTAATCATAATTTCACCTTGGGATCACATCACCATGAAAGAACTTCATCCAACATCCTTATGATAATAGGTACCAACAAATAGGTATTTGTTAGATATGTCTTCCGCGAGCGAGGGAAATTCAGGAAGAGAAGAGGAAAGCGAGACATGTAGTATGTCTAAAAGAGGGAGATCAACTAGAGGTCAAAAGATTAGAAGAAAAATCCGTAAACACATGGAATTTTTTCTTGCTAAAGGGGGGTCATCTTCTTATGATGATGAGAGCATAGGTGACGTTGAGGTTCCCTTGAGTAACAATCATCTAGGGAAACAATGGGTACCCAAGGAACTTCCTCCAATAAACACTGATTTTTGTGTCAACGAGAGGATATATTGCATAGCACCATCTTCATTACATGGTTTGAGCCTATTTTTCATGGATAAAATAAAGGTATGTTACAAAAAAGTTACTGAATTGATAGAGTATGTCAGACCCTATTACACTTACAAAGATTGGATACAACTAGTTTGATATACATGAAGTATGTGTAGGTATGCACTATCAGAAAATTATATACAACTAAAAGATAAGGATCAAAATAAAGGAGTGGCTATGTACATTGATGGAAGGCCAAAAGAATCAAGGAATATTGCAGGGTTTATAAACAGTACACGACCTGGGTCAACAAATAAGCAACCCAATTGCATATTCGAGGCACGCGAGGGAAACCGTATATTCGTATGTGTGATAAAATCAATAACTGTGGGGGAAGAGTTGCTAATCAATTACAATTTGAACCGCTTAGTTACAAACACAGTTACTATGGGGGTGGTACGTAGTATGTACCATTTTACCCAACCTCCAATTAATGACTCCAATATACCATTTTATTCTTATGTTTTTTTCATAAGTCTATTGGTTTCATTTCGGTAATATTTTTTTATATTTAATTTTTGTCACAATGGGACATTGATCATACAAAGAAGGCTCTGGTCTAGAGCACAGATCATGATGTATCTTCAAGAACTTATATCCAACAGGTTTACCTCATTGTAATTATACAAATTAGATATGAGCAAAATGTTTTATTATTATGTTTTTTTCATAAGTTTTTTGGGTTAATTTCGATAATATTTTTAATATTCTTGTTACAGTCAACTGATCAGAGAAAGGCACTAGCATTGGAGGAGAGCATCCATAGTGAAGTGCACTCAATATTTTGTGATGATAACATCACTTATTTAGCAAACCCTATCGATACAATAAGGAAGGTCCAAAAAAATGCAATGAAGAAATGGTTAAGTTGATGTTCATAGTGCCTCAAATAGATGAGATAAAAGAGAGGGTTAAAATATTGACTAAGAGATTACAAAACTTGCAAGTAAGCTATCATGAGGTCTTTAATTATATCATAAGTTCATTCATGGTTTTATATTTTGTACTCTTTTATGTCATGAACTAAAATATGTGTTGTTTTTACAGGGTTATTTTCCTCCTCATGATGCTCCTAGCCATGATCAGGGTATTGCAAGTGTTGCCCAAGGAGTAGGGGTTGGTAAAATTTTCCATCATGATCTTCCTATTCATACATCACACCATCTGACCCCATCATTAGTGCCTATATTGTCATCTGAAATGTCGGCAACACATACCATGCAAACATTTGTTAATGCACCCTCTGGTAGCAAACACATTCTAGAACATGTGTCAGGACATGTACCTAGGGATGTAGAGGCCACTAGTACTGGTGATGGTTTAGCAACATTTCCTGGATCTTCCCATATTACTAGTATAGGAACATTGTTTGTCACACTTGTGGTGACCGAGGATTTTGTTACCATAAAGATAGAGAGGGTCCCAGGTACTTTAAAATGTTTTTATTATTATTATATATAATCCAATTGAAATTTACTTATTGATCGCTCTTTTTAGACTCTTGATCCCATGATCATTTTGCAAGAAATGATGTTTTTTATAAACATCTAAGTGATATTACATTGAATCTCTTCGGGCCCAACATACATACATGGTGGAATGCCCAAAATTGAGATTTAAAAGATGAGCTCACTAACCGTTTAGTTGTGTTGTTCGGTGATAAAAAAATCAACCAAACCAAGGTCCATCAGAAAACTAGTACCTATCTAAAGTATGCAAGGGACCAATATAGGTCACATTTAGAGAAGAACAAAAAGTGTGAGCATCCCCCCATGATTCTAGAGAGGGAGTGGAAGGACCTGGTGTTGGATGGAAAGGAGAAGGATGAAAAGAAAAAAGGAAAGACACCACCAAGCCAAGGAAGGTATGTGATACTATCAACAATGTAATTATATAATGATTACTCTTTCTTTTTACATAATCTAATGTATTTCAAACTTTTCATAAGCTTCCTGACACATCCAAGGTAACAAAGGAAAGACTAGAAAAACACGGGCAACACAGACTTGGCTCTGGTGGTTATATGAAATTAGCCACATGAATTATAAGTATCAATAAATAAAATATAGTATCAAAATAATAAATTGAAAACAATTTTGGTTTTTTCACACTATAGAAGCAAAATTCATGATCTTATGCAAAAATGTAGGGCTCTGAATTCAATAGAGTTCCCACAGAAGATGACCTAAAGATTTCCTTCCAACAAGGCTATGGAGTCGTGGCTGAATGCCTAAGAGTCTTGGGGAAAAACTTGAATACCCCTCATGCTACTATTTGATTTTTGACATTCACTATGGTTTTTGTTTAGCACATTGTGATTTGTGGTTGATACTGTTGCTATTATGTGTGGTAGCTTAGACTATTACTATGCTCTTATGATGCCATGGATATTGTGATGACATTCTATTATGATCATTTGATGGAGTTATTTGGAATGCAATAGTCTATAGAATAGTAATTTATGATGTGGTGTAAAATTTTATGATGATATGTTTTGGTGAGGGGACAGGTAGCATCACTCGTTCGCGAGTGCCCTGCTACGCTGTGAATCCTCCTCACAATGCTTTGATTTTATGTATATTGTATATCACTTTGTGGATGCAGGCTTTGCAGGAATAAGACTCGATTCCACCTATTTCGGTAGGTCTAGGCGAGCATTGAACCAACCCAACAGCAGGAAGTTGAATTATTTGAGGTGACATGAAAAGTAACTCCGTACCAAGTTGACAACAGTTTTGTATCTTTATGGGTTGTGCATAGTAGTCTCATTCGTTTGAGTGGTTACGTTGGTCCTTGTATGATTATATGATTTATCTAAAGTAGTGAATGGTGTTATGTGGTAATTTAAATAATTAAATGATTGGTAAAATAAAAACATAAAATAATAATTAAATATGGCAATGAATAAATATTTGAAATAATAAAAAAAACAACATTGCATTTATTTGGAATCTCTCAATGGTTGTTTTTGAGTTTAATAAAGAATTGTGGAAATGAGGCATATTTATACATTTGTTTAAATAAAAGTTTATGTTATGAATTTAGAATTTATTTAGTTTTAATTAAATGCATGAAAATGAAATTGTTATTTGGGAAAAGCATCAAAATGAAATTAGGGTAAAATATTATTTGAATTTTGAATTATGACCTCTGGTATTCACGGGAAGAGGAATTGAAAGGACTTTTGGGCATGAAATTTATTGTGAGTTTCTCTTTATTTGAGGGAATTTGGTTCGAATGCTGGGAAAATTCTTTTGGGCAATCATTTTCTTCAGTCTTTAGTATTTTCTGTTTTTGGAGAAATTGGGAAGAGGAAGGAAGTTTTCTGGATCTATTGCTGGGAGATTTGCAGCAAAGGAATAGTGCAACAAGAGGGGGGCAAGGCTTCTATAGTTTGCTACAAGCGTAGGACGCCAGGTTCTACTCTTGATAATCGTTATTCTCTATTAAATATGAATTGCTTTCTGTGTGTGTGAAATTTATTTTAGGGATAAAAATTAAATGACTGTAGAAAGAAAATCTACTGGGGGTATGGTTAATTCAAAAATGTTTAAATCAGAAAATGTAGAATTGTTATTTATTCAATGAAATTCTTTGGGGTTTCTGAATCGTTGTTTGGGGTTTCTGATTTGTTGTTGATTAAAAAGGGTTTTTGTGTAATCTGGGAACAAACAGTAGTTGTTGTCTCAAATTGTTTCAAAATATTTATATATTAAAATATACATATGGGTAGGAACAATTTTTATTTCCAGTAAATTTCTGGGTATGATATTCTGGTCTGTGTCTGTATTTTATTAAAAACAATTCTTCTATTTTTTTCAATTTGGCACAGTAACTATGCAGTAATATCTTTTCCCTATTTTTCTATAAAAATAAAATGTTCTTATCTCTGTATATATATATATATATCTATATAGTATATATATATATATATATATAAATATATATATATATAAATTTATTTTCGCACTTATGAAATTTTTGGGCAAAAATTTAATCCGTCGAAAATTGCATTTAACATTCAAATTTTGTTTAAATTTGTTATTTATTGTTAGTGGTTGTGTGTGGGGGTCGGCCTTGGCCGTACCCACCACCCCGCCACCGGTCTGTGGGACAGCCTGCGGACTGTCCACGACAGTCCGTAGGACTACCGTGAGTAGTCCGTAGACTGCCACGGCCGGCGGCGGTTTATTTCATGGCTGTGCGTTGGGAATAAAATTCCCATGCGAATTTTATTTGTTAAAGTTTTTTTTGTTAGTCCGCGGGTTTTTAAATTTGTGCAGATACTTATCTTTGTAAATATATATATATATATATATATATTAGTTAATTTAAATATTTTGTGTTTTCTGTTAAAGAAAAAAAATGAATATATATATTAAATTTTGTTTTGATGAGTTTATTCTGTTTTATATAGTTGATAGTTAAACAAAGGCATAAATGCATATATTCTGTTCTGTTTCGTTTTTTGATTTAATTAATATTTTTCTATTAAAGCAATAGTTATTTAGAAGAAAATATATCTATACTGTTTAATCTGCTTAATAAACATTTTGTTTTGATTTATATTTTATTTTCTGTAACTCAACTATTATCTAGAAAATAAATCTGTATAGTTAGATTCTGTTTCTTGTTTTGTTTTAGAAAATATAATAAAGCAAAAAAAATTTCCATGAAAATATTAGCGAAATAGAAATAAATCTGTTTTATAAGATTCTCAACTTTGAAAGGAAATTGCTGATTTAACAACATTATTTTGTTTGTAATATGATTGTATTTTAGGAAAGAAAATGATTTTGTAATCTGTCTTGGAATTAAATAGGTTATCATTTTTAATTATTTAATTTCAAAATTTAATCTTGTTGGTTTATTGGGTTTTGGGACATTGTTATTTCCTTGATGTGGGAACCCCTTTTTATGTAACTCTTTAGTCTTCCAGAGGAAGTTGGGTTTGTTGAATTTATATCTTTTTATCTTGAAATTATGTTGAGTTATATTTCATTATTGGGGTGTACCGAATTATGAGATTTTATTATGGTATTTTACTTGCGAGATGGTTTATGCCTCGCGTATTACTTTGTTGTTATACTTTGATGATTATGTTTGTGGCATGGTACAAACCCCCCCTTGTTTTGATGGGTCTCTAGGGAGAGTGGCTCCTCGTGGGGGCCGGCGCCCCGTTTAAGGGGAAGAGCTCAGGATAACCCACGAGTGAGTTAGTAAATAAGTGAAAACCTAATAATTAACTTAGGAGGGTTGGGTTGGGTAGTAATATCATTGCAAGATTTTAAAAATGGATGCCTCGTCTTCATTAGTGCTTCTGCAGACTAATGGAAGGCTGAGAAGGCCGTGGTTGGCAAGGTCGTGGCCTCGTCCTCACGAGAGGTCTACGGCTCCGCATGAGTCACCCTATGGACCGGTGCCTCCAGTTGGGAGGAAGAGCACAGGACAGCCATAGATGGGACCGGCGCCTCCAGTTGGGAGGAAGAGCACAGGACAGCCCATGTAGGACTATGCGATGACACTCTCCCCTAGTTGCCCATGTGTTGTTTTATTGTGTTCCTCTGGAAGTGGGGTATGGGAATTGATTTAGATTGTTGTTTGAATTGATTTAAATTGATTTATAAGTATTACATCTTTAGCATGTATTGTATGATCTCATTTATATTGGGTTATCATCTTGCATCTTTAGAACATTGTGATTTGATGTTATTGGTTGCTCTTTTTAATTGGTGTATTGTGTGATGGATTTATGTTGGTACTTTTTATTTGGTTGTACCCTTTTGTTGTCATTCTTGGTCGGAGTTACTTCTCTGTCACCTCTTAGCACGGGGGTGGTCGGGTGGAACGTGCTCCGCACACCGTTGGGTTCCCCATCAGCGTTCGTGGCTTCAATCTTATCCAGTTGAAGATTTATTACAGTTGATCTTATTGTATTTTGATAACTTGTATATTGTATACATCCCACATGTTTGGGATTCAGGATGTAACTTTATGGATGATGTAACATTGAAAGATGATGTAATGTAATTAATTACTTTGTAATTTTAATTGGCTATGAAATGTATTTTGGGTTATCTTGTGATAAAATTTATGTATGTATTTATCTTATGATGTCATTATAGTTCCTTTTGATATCTTATGAAATGATGTTTAATAATATCTATTTTCAACGTAATCTCGTGGGGGCCCCAAAGGACATAGTTGATTTTGTTGTTATATATGATCATTTAATATTGATGTGATGATTATTTATCTTCCTCTTTAAAAAAAAATTATTTGCGCTCTTTTGATGTTTGTTCTTTGGGGCTTGCCCGACGGGCGTTACAACTTGGTATCAGAGCCAAGGTTGCACACGCTGGGGTCTTTGGGTAGTTATGTCCGCTAGGTAACCTTTGCGTGTTAGCTCTTGAGCTCATGTGTACCTTTGTCTTGTTGTGCAGAAGCATGCCTAGAGGCAGAGGCAGAGGTAGAGGTAGAGGCCGAGGAAGAGGCCGAGGTGGTGGCCGTGGGGCCAACCAACCAAATCCTTCACCACCAAGTTCTCACGGTCCTGAGTCTGAGGAGCAACAGAATTCTCAGAACAATCCGTCAGATGGTGGACCAATTCCGGAACAGCCGGGGTTGGATGGGCAGTTGCAGCATCTGCTGGGGGAGCTCCTCGGTAGATTGGGTCCTAGACCTAATGGGGATCAGCCGGTTGTGAGGGAAAGAGAAAGGTCTCCAAGGCCCAAGGGAGCTTCAGTTGATCAGGATGCTTTATTAGCTGGACATATGAGGGACTTAATGAGAGCTCATCCACCTACCTTCGATGGCTCTGGAGGAGGTTTGGAAGCCGAGACCTGGTTAATTGATTTGGGCCGATGCTTCGCAATGCACCCCTACGGTAGTAATACCAAGGCTCGATGTGCTGTTATGCATTTGCGGGGTTTCGCGTCCACTTGGTGGCAGCTTGAGGAACAGAAGTTGCATATGGATATCAGTATGGTCACTTGGGAACTTTTCTTGGAAAGGTTCAGGGCTCGCTTTCTCTCAGATCATTGGAGGCAGCGCAGGGCAGATGAATTCCACGATCTTAAGCAAATGGCAATGTCAGTAGAACAGTATGAACGTCGCTTCTATGAACTAAAGCAGTATGCAGGGATTAGCCATGATGAAGGGATGTTGGTTCAGCACTTTGTTCGAGGTTTGAACGCACGCATCAGTGGTGGTGTAAGGGTCTTCGAACCTAAGACCATGGAGGTTGCTGTCGAAAAGGCTCGTTTGGTAGAGGAAAACTTGGCCTTAGCTTTGGGTGGTCATGTAGGAGTACAGATTGGTAGTGTACCCGCTCCTAGAGCTGTTGTGCAAGGGGGTCAGACTCAGTCAGCAGGACCTTCTAAGAGTCGTTTTGGACCCTCGAAAGGGAGTCATCAGCAGCAGCAGTCAAGACAGAAGAACTTTCAATCTCATCAAGGTGGCCAATCTCAGTTTCGCAAGGATCGGAACCAGAATCGTACCAATTCGGGACAGCCTGCACTAAGTTTTCAATCCGCACCTAGTCGTGGGAGTTTCCAGCAATCGAATGCTCCGTCCGGGGGAAGAGGTTTTGGTCGAGGTTCTGGATGTTTCTCGTGTGGGCAGCAAGGGCATATTGCTAGGATGTGTCCTCAAAAGAGTGCTTCAGAGTTTAGTCAGAGACCAGCATTGTCCGAGCCGACAGTAGGAGATGCAGGGAGATCTCACCGAGTCTTCGCAGCAGTGGATAATCGGCAGGCGGATCATCAGAGCACCGTCATCGAAACTACAGGTTCATTACATAAGATTAAAATTTTAGTTCTATTTGATTCTGGTGCATCTGATTCTTTTATCTCTCCTTTAGTTGTTGATCGATGTAAACTGGGGGCAATAAAGCAAAGCGAAAAGTGGCAGGTTGAGTTAGCTTCAGGATCTAAGGTTGTGGTTGAGAAGCTTGTGCAAGGTTGTAGGTTAGAGTTAGGGGCCATGTCAACTAAGGTGGATCTCAGAATCCTTCCACTTGGTTCTTATGATGTAGTTTTGGGCATGGATTGGCTAAGCTCGCATCGTGCTTTGATTGATTGCCGCCGTAAGGCAGTGCGGTGTGTGGATGATTTTGGTAAAGAGGTGGAAATTGTGGGTGTTCAGAGGCCTGTCTCTTTGAGAATGATTTCAGCTATGCAGTTAAAAAGGTGTTTTCGTCAGGGTTGTCAGCTCTTTGCTATATCGGTTAATGACCTTGAGTCGGAGGATAGTCGGGAGTTGTCTTTGAATGATTACCCTCTTCTTGCAGAATTTTCTGGATGTCTTCCCTAGTGAGATACCAGGTATGCCTCCTAAGCGAGAGGTGGATTTCAGGATTGATTTGGTGCCTGGGGCTGAGCCTATTTCTCGGGCTCCTTACAGGATGACCACTCAGGAGCTCCAAGAGCTTCGTCTGCAGTTAGAAGAATTGTTAGCTAAGGGGTTTATCCGCCCTAGTGTCTCTCCGTGGGGAGCACCAGTGATCTTCGTCAAAAAGAAGGATGGGTCTCTCCGCCTTTGTATCGATTACCGGCAATTGAACAAGGTAACAGTAAAGAATCGTTATCCCCTTCCCAGGATTGATGATCTCTTTGATCAGATAAAAGGGGCAAAGGTATTTTCCAAGATCGACCTTAAATCAGGGTATCATCAGTTGCGGATAGCAGAGGCCGATATTCATAAAACTGCTTTTCGTACGCGGTATGGTCATTATGAGTTCACAGTGATGCCATTTGGGTTGACAAATGCACCTTCAGTCTTTATGAGTCTAATGAATGGGGTATTCCAAACTTTCTTGGATAGGTTTGTCCTCGTGTTTCTTGATGATATTTTGATTTATTCTAAGTCTATGGAGGAGCATGAGGTGCACCTAAAGCAGGTTTTGCAGTGCTTAAGGGACAATCAGTTGTATGCCAATTTGGCAAAGTGTGACTTTTATAAGACTGAAGTTCAGTACTTGGGCCATGTGATCTCTGAAGAGGGAATTTCTGTTGATCCTGCTAAAATCCAGGCTATCATGGATTGGCCCGTGCCCACTAATGTCTCAGAAATTCGCAGTTTCATGGGACTAGCTGGGTATTATCGGCGGTACGTTCAGGGCTTCTCAAGAATTGCGCATCCCATCACTTCACTTCAGCGGAAGGGAAAGAAATTTCTTTGGTCAGAGCAGTGTCAGTTGGCGTTCCAAACCCTTAAGGAGAAACTGACTAGTGCTCCAATTTTGGCAGTGCCGGATCCTTCAGGTGATTTTGTGGTTTGTACTGATGCTTCATTGGAGGGTCTCGGAGCTGTGTTGATGCAGGATGGGAGAGTGATTGCCTATGAATCTCGGAAGTTAAAAGATCATGAACTCAATTATCCCACACATGACCTTGAATTGGCCGCAGTGGTTCATGCTCTTGTGAGATGGAGGCACTTTTTGTTAGGGCATCGGTTTGAGTTGCATACAGATCATCGAAGTTTGCAGTACATCTTCACTCAGCCGAATTTGAATGCAAGGCAGAGGAGGTGGATGGAATTTTTGTGTGAGTACGATTTTGAGGTTAAGTATATTCAGGGTAAGGAAAATGTGGTGGCCGACGCTCTAAGTCGGCGAAGGCATGAGGTTTCTGCAATATCTCTTGAGGTGGATTTGAAGAGTCAGATTCTTGCAGCCCTTCCTTCAGATAGTTGGTATTCAGAGGTGAAAGCGGAGGTGGAATCAGGTAGAGCTTTGGAGGGGAAATTTGCTGGTTATTCGCTAGATTCGGATGGTGCTTTGCATTTCTTTGGGCGGTTGTATGTACCTTCTTCAGAGGGTCTTCGTACATTGATTTTGACAGAAGGTCATCGGGCACCTTACGCAGCTCATCCAGGAGTTAAGAAAATGTATGCGGATCTTCGTGCGCTCTATTTTTGGTCAGGAATGAAGCGGGATATCGCCGATTTTGTGGCTCGATGTCTTGAATGTCAGAGAGTGAAGGCTGAACATCATCATCCAGCAGGGTTGCTACAGCCTCACCTCATTCCGGAATGGAAATGGGATGTTATTTCTATGGATTTCATCGTTGGGTTGCCTATGTCATCTAGACGGCATGATGCTATTATGGTCACAGTGGACAAATTGACTAAGGTAGCTCATTTTTCTCCTGTTCGATCGTCATATACGGCATCTTATGTTGCTAAGGTGTTCATGAATGATATAGTTAGATTGCATGGGATACCGCGGAGGATCATTTCCGACAGAGATCCGGTATTCACATCTGCATTGTGGACATCTTTGCAGCAGTCTTTGGGAACGAAATTGAACTTCAGTTCTGCTTATCATCCTGAGACTGATGGTCAAACTGAGAGGGTCAACCAGGTGCTTGAGGATATGCTTCGTATGTATGTTATGGATCAGCAATCACGTTGGGAGGACTATCTGTATTTGGTTGAGTTTGCATATAACAATGGGTACCATAGCTCTATTGGTATGGCTCCTTTTCAGGCTTTGTATGGTCGTCCTTGTCGTACTCCTCTGAGTTGGGATCGATTGGAGGATAGGGTGCTTCTTGGGCCCGAGATGCTTAGAGATATGGAACAGCAGGTGTCTCGCATTCGGGAGCATCTCGTAGCTGCTCAGGATAGACAGAAAAAGTATGCTGATGCTCATAGAGTTGATCGGCAGTTTGCAGTTGGTGACCGGGTTTTCCTTCGAGTGCGTCCACGGAAGAGCCCAATTCGTTACGGAAAGGGTTCGAAGCTTGCGCCTCGTTTTGTTGGACCCTTTGAGGTGTTGGAGCGAATTGGACCTGTTGCTTACCGTTTAGCTTTGCCACCCAGTTTGTCGCGGATCCACGATGTATTTCATGTTTCTGTTCTTAGACCATATTTTCCTGATGTTACTCATGTTTTGGATTGGAATGCTCTTCAGGTCGAGGACGGGCAGCTGGCACTCGAGCCCGTGGCCGTGCTTCAGCGTCGGCGACTTACCCTCAGAGGCAGAGAGATTGATCAGGTGCGGGTTCAGTGGGACCCGAATGATGAGGCTTCAGCTACTTGGGAGGATGCCTCTCGTATCAGGGATTCTTATCCTTATCTTTTCACTGGCTTCCAGGAGTAAGCCGGATTTTAGGGGGGGAGGATGTAATACCCCTCATGCTACTATTTGATTTTTGACATTCACTATGGTTTCTGTTTAGCACATTGTGATTTGTGGTTGATACTGTTGCTATTATGTGTGGTAGCTTAGACTATTACTATGCTCTTATGATGCCATGGATATTGTGATGACATTCCATTATGATCATTTGATGGAGTTATTTGGAATGCAATAGACTATAGAATAGTAATTTATGATGTGGTGTAAAATTTTATGATGATATGTTTTGGTGAGGGGACAGGTAGCATCACTCGTTCACGAGCGCCCTGCTACGCTGTGAATCCTCCTCACAATGCTTTGATTTTATGTATATTGTATATCACTTTGTGGATGCAGGCTTTGCAGGAATAAGACTCGATTCCACCTATTTCGGTAGGTCTGGGCGAGCATTGAATCAACCCAACGGCAGGAAGTTGAATTATTTGAGGTGACATGAAAAGTAACTCCGTACCAAGTTGACAACAGTTTTGTTTTGTGCATAGTAGTCTCATTCGTTTGTGTGGTTACATTGGTCTCTGTATGATTATGTGATTTGTCTAAAATAGTGAATGGTCTTATGTGGTAATTTAAATAATTAAGTAATTGGTAGAATAATAATTAAATATGGCAATGAATAAATATTAGAAATAATAGAAACATTGCATTTATTTGGAATCTCTCAATGGTTGTTTTTGAGTTAATAAAGAATTGTGGAAATGAGGCATATTTATACATTGTTTAAATATAGGATTATGTTATGAATTTAGAACTTATTTAGTTCTAATTAAATGCATTTGTTATTTGGAGATTATGTTATAAATTTAGAATTTAATTAGTGCTAATTAAATGCATTTGTTATTTGGGAAAACATCAAAATGAAATTAGGGTAAAATATTATTTGATTTTTGAATTATGACTTCTGGTATTCACGGGAAGAGGAATTGAAAGGGCTTTTGGGCATGAAATTTATTGGGAGTTTCTCTTTGTTTGAGGGAATTTGGTTCGAATGCTGGGAGAATTCTTTTGGCAATCATTTTCTTCAGTCTTTAGTATTTTCTGTTTTTGGAGAAATTGGGAAGAGGAAGGAAGTTTTTTGGATCCGTTGCTGGGAGATTTGCAGCAAAGGAATAGTGCAGCAAGAAGGGGCAAGGCTTCTACAGTTTGCTGCAAGCGTAGGACGCCAGGTTCTACTCTTGATAATCGTTATTCTCTGTTAAATATGAATTGCTTTCTGTGTGTGTGAAATTTATTTTAGGGATGAAAATTAAATGACTGTAGGAAGAAAATCTACTGGGGGTATGGTTAATTCAAAAATGTTTAAATCAGAAAATGTAGAATTGAATAATGAAATCTCTGGGGTTCTAGGTTGTGGCTGTTTATTACTAAGGGGTTTGTCTTGGCAATCTGGAAATGAACAGTAGAATTGTAATTTCATTTCATTTATATGCATAGTTTAAAGGCAATTTCTGTTCAATAAAAAAAAAAATCTGGATTGGGATATTTTGGGTCTATACATATATTTATAAAAACATTTCTCCTTTGATCTCTAACATGCACAGTAAACAGAATCTGTACTGTAATTGTCTGTTCTCTGTTCATATTCAAACCCCTGGGTGTGTGTGTAAATATAAATAAATAAATAAATAAATAAATATATATATATATTTAAACATTTGAAAGGTGGAATGAAAATTTATTTATTAAAAACTCGTATTTTCTTTAACATATGAAATGGGGAACAAAAATTAAATTTTCATTGAAAACCTGTCATTTATTTCGGCGTCGTACTTTTGAGTGTTTTATTTTATTTTATGTTGCATGGGCTGTGTGGTGGGGGGGTTCGGCCTTGGCCGTACCCACCACCCCCGCCGCCGGACTGTGCGACAGTCTGCGGACTGTCCACGACAGTCCGCAGGACTGCCGTGCGCAGTCCGTAGACTGCCACGGCCGGGCGGCGGTTGTACCGCCTGTATGGGTTTTATTGCCCATTTAAATTTAAATGTGTTTAAATTTGGGGTTATAAAATATGCAGTTTTATTGTATATGAAATTTACTTTATCAAAAGAATTTTATATTTGTATTTCGAAATTATTTTTTTAAATAAACAAATATATATATATATATATATATATATATATATTATTTAATTAATTAATTTTCTATGTTTAATTAATGCGGTGTTAGTTACTTTTAAAAAAATAATAATAATAATAATAAATTAAAAAAAAATGTATATTTAAGTATTCTGTTATATTTCTGAGTAATTAACTATTATAAAAAAAAATGTAGATTCTGTTATTTTCCTTATTTTCTGTTAATTTAATTATGATTCAGAAAATGTAGATTCTGTTTTTTTCTATAATTCTATTAATTTAGTTATTTAGGAAATGTAGATTATGTTTCCTCTCTAATTACACTTTCAGTTAATTTTAAAAAAAAATAAAAAAAAAATAGAATAATAGATTTTGTTTCTTTTCTTGATTGGAAATAAAGCAGAATTTGTTACTATGAAAATAATAGTAAAATAGTAAGAGATCTGTCTTGTTGATTTTGCCAAATTTCAATCTTGAAAGGATAATGTTGATAGAAAAATACAGTACGAAATTAAAACAGTGTTGTTTATTTATTTATTCTGACTTTTAGTATGACTGTATGTTGGGGATGAAATTTATTTTGATACCTACCTTGGAATTAAATGGGATTATTCTTTTCTCTTTGATTCTTGTAATTAAGTTTTGTTGCATTGTTGGGTTTTGGACTTTGTTAATTCGTTGATGTGGGAACCCTTTTTTTTTATGTAACTCTTTAGTCTTCCAGAGGAAGTTGGGTTTGTTGAATTTATATCTTTTTATTTTGAAATTCTGTTGAGTTATATTCTATTAATGGGGTGTGCCGAATTATGAGATTTTATTGTGGTACTTTCACTTGCGAGATGATTTGTGTCTCGCGTATTACTTTGTTGTCATACTTTTATGATTATTGTTTGGCATGGTACAACCCCCTTGTTTTGATGGGTCTCTAGGGAGAGTGGCTCCTCGTGGGGGCCGACGCCCCGTTTAAGGGGAAGAGCTCAGGATAACCCACGAGTGAGTTAGTAAATAAGTGAAAACCTAATAATTAACTTAGGAGGGTTGGGTTGGGTAGTAATATCATTGCAAGATTTTAAAAATGGATGCCTCGTCTTCATTAGTGCTTCTGCAGACTAATGGAAGGCTGAGAAGGCCGTGGTTGGCAAGGTCGTGGCCTCGTCCTCACGAGAGGTCTACGGCTCCGCATGAGTCACCCTATGGACCGGCGCCTCCAGTTGGGAGGAAGAGCACAGGACAGCCATAGATGGGACCGGCGCCTCCAGTTGGGAGGAAGAGCACAGGACAACCCATGTAGGACTATGCGATGACACTCTCCCCTAGTTGCCCATGTGTTGTTTTATTGTGTTCCTCTGGAAGTGGGGTATGGGAATTGATTTATATTGTTGTTTGAATTGAGTTAAATTGATTTATATTGTTGTTTGAATTTGAATTAAATTGATTTATAAGTATTAC
Organism: Sequoia sempervirens; assembly: GCA_007258455.2. Classification (NCBI taxonomy): domain Eukaryota; kingdom Viridiplantae; phylum Streptophyta; class Pinopsida; order Cupressales; family Cupressaceae; genus Sequoia; species Sequoia sempervirens. The sequence continues at coordinate 36,037 of VDFB02072492.1, forward strand.
TTCTTTATCATGTATTGGATGATCTCATTTATATTATGGTTATCATCTTGCATCCTTAGGACATTGTGATTTGATGTTATTGGTTGCTCTTTGAATTGGTGTATTGTGTGATGGATTTATGTTGGTATTTTTTATTTGGTTGTACCCTTGTATTGTCACTCTTGGTCGGAGTTACTTCTCTGTCACCTCTTAGCACGGGGGTGGTCGGGTGGAACGTGCTCCGCACACCGTTGGGTCCCCCATCAGCGTTCGTGGCTTCAATCTTATCCAGTTGAAGATTTATTACAGTTGATCTCATTGTATCTTTGATAACTTGTATATTGTATTTATCCCACATGTTTGGGATTCTGGATGTAACTTTATGGATGATGTAACATTGAAAGATGATGTAATGTAATTATTTACTTTGTAATTTTAATTGGCTATGAAATGTATTATGGGTTATCTTGGGATAAAATTTATGTATGTACTCATCTTATGATGTCATTATGGTTCCTTTTGATATCTTTTGGAATGAAGTTTATTATTGTCTTTTTGCAACGTAATTCTCGTGGGGGCCCCAAAGGACATAGTTGATGTTGTTGTTATATATGATCATTTAATATTGATGTGATGATTATTTATCTTTCTCTTTTAAAAAAAAAATTATTTGCGCTCTTTTGATGTTTGTTCTTTGGGGCTTGCAGTGAGTTACATGATGGATAGTGATACAAATTTAAAACCCATTGTATTTTTTAAAGACATCCATGATAATACATGTCGATTAACTCACACCATATAATATACAAGGAAAAGACTATTTTTTGTTGATAAATTTCACTCAACATTTTTATGAGGGAAACAAACTTCGAGACAGAGAAGTAACCCACAAACTAAGAAAATAATTTTATTGATAAGAAAATCGAACTTCTTACATGCGAGAGGGATCTCAAATCCCCAAGTTCTACAACACATGCAAGCTACAGAAAGCTACAGAATAACCCTTTCGCAATATGCGAGCTTGTCCCCAAAAAGTTACCCAAAAATTAGAAAACCCGCCCATAAATAGAGCTCCTCATTTGTTTGGAGCCAAAACAACATTCAATTTGAGTTTAAGCGGTTTGGCACTGAAAATTTACAGCATGAAGTTGAAATTTCAAAAGAGCATTTGCAACTGTATCTTCTAGAAAGTGCACCAACTTTGCGGGGTCATAGCACTGATCGAGATTTCCGTGTGAACGTTGAGCAGGTGGAAGGTCGAAGTCAAAACCGGCGCTTCAAATTGGCTATGCCAATTTTGGCAAGTTTTGGGGCCATTTCGGAAGCTCTAAGTGCCTCAAATCCCACTCGGAAGGTTTTCAGGTGCAAATCTGGGAAACTAAAACTGCCATATCTTTCAACCCAGGAACCAAAATGAAAAACCATAAATTGGGAATTTCATTATGACAAAAAGGGTATCCAAAAAATATAAAACATCTAAAAACTGAGAAACTTGAAATTTAACTACCTTTTTGGGTGATGCAAGATTGCCCTTACACCTTGGATGCTCGCATCAATTTTGAACATTGAATGGATTTTTTTAAAAAAAAAAATCATTAAGTAAATTAAATTTTTCATGCATGTAAGGTGTAGATTCATTTCAAGGAGCTTGTTTTTACATGTACACTATCTTGTAGAATATGTTTATACCTAAAATTTAGGATAATTATTTTTCTAAATTCCACCCATTCTCATGTTATACATAAAACTAAAATAAATATCATGGTTTAATTTAAACTTGTATATTTTCAAGTCTTGTGTTGTTGTTTGAAAGACTTTTAAATTGACACTATATTTAGATGGTCGATAAATTCAACTTGACACAACAAGTGATTAAATTAGGAAATTTATTGGAAAATTCTTCTTAAAATTTTAAACCCTAGACTTCTTTTATAGGATATGAGAATTTAGGGTTTAAAGCTTCTAGATCTTCTTTTAGGGTTTTGAATGAAGCATCAACAAATTTTATATATTTTTAGAGCCAAAGAATGTCATTTTTCTTGTATGGGATGAAACTAACTAAATTATTCTTTTAATTTTATTCAAGTGTTCTATTTGAAAACACAAGTAAACAACATGAGGCATGTTTGGTTTGAAAAAAGAAAATTTTAACCCCAATAAATTGAATTTGACCTAAACTGAACTTAATTGGTGCACCTTCTCCCATTATTTTTAAAGTTTTAATTTACTACCTAACATTGTAAGTTGGAGGCAACATATGTTTGAGGCACAACCAAACAACTAAGGGTTAAACCCTAAAAAATGTTTTATATGCTATATATCATAGATTTTATTGTATTCAAATTAAAGGAGAGAAGTTTGGCAATGCATATGATTGATTATAGTCACGGTTAATAGCTATGATAGTCATGGGATTTGGCTTGGTCAAATATCAACTATAATAGTAAATCCATTTGCATTGTTAATTGTTTCTATGAAGTGTTAATCTTGTTCATATTAATAATTGTTACCATGCTTGCAATTTTGTATATATTAAACTATTTTAGATAGGTTGACAACTAGTTACATTATTTGCATATATTATATATAATTTTTTATTAGTTTTCCATGGAATGTAATACATACAAGATATTTTTATCTATATACACTATATTTCATGGAACCCAAATTAGGGTATACAAAATATTTTCAAACTAATTTTGAATATAAGGTTTTTTACATATTTTATAAAACTAAACCTTTATTATATATGAAAATAACTTTCATATATTTTTTTACAAAGAAATCACAATAGAGGGAGAAATTTATTCGTACAAAAACTTAATTGGGTTATTTAACATAGGGGTTAAAAAATTCACTAGGGTTTCATGGTTTCATATTCTACCATATGGTGGTTTGTCAGGTGAGAGTGCCTAGGTCTACTAGCTAAGTGGGTTGGTATATTGGGTGAGTCGAATCCAAGTGAAATAGTCCAATCCGAACTACTTTTGGGAAAAATGGCCAAGTCCCTTTTATTTTTTTATTTTGATGGTTTTGGACGAAACATATTTGAGCAAATAGGTTTCATCCAAAACCAACTCATTTGAATATACATTTTCCATGTATGTAGCATGTGGTTTCGACAAATTTTTTTCACTCAAATACATTTTTCCCAAAACTACCTTGCTAAAACCAATTGTATTGGTTAAAAGTGTGACAAGGGTAACTTGGAATTTTACACTCAAATATTCAATTTTACATCTCATACACATTAAAGTATTGTAAATATTTATCCTACTTTTACTAATCAAAATTAACCTTTGATTGTTGAATTGAAGGATGTTTAAGATTAGCCCTTGACACGTAATTACCAGTTTTAAAATTTTAAGTGATTTTATCATAATATGAAAGTGGCTAATAATCTAATAACATCTTCACAAGAACCACCTATATTGATCACTTCACATCTCAATAATGAGACAATAACATGTTAGGTGCAATATTAAGTAGAGATTGCTATGTATCATCATTGCATTGACTTTGTCCCTACAAGTGAGCCAAACATCATATACTTTTCTCCACACTTGAGCCTCAACACCAAATTTAAAGCAAAATGGATATAGATCATTATTTCCACCCACACTTTAAGCAAGTCTAAGAACTTTATTATTACTTTGTAATGGGCTATTTGAATGCATAATTATGGGATAGGAGAATCATTTAGCCAAGTCATTACAATATAAACTATTGAATGCAATATAAACATTGGCCATTATATTCCTTGAGCCATGTGTTAACATTGGGCTTAAAAATTCATACTATACTTTGTACAAGTTGCTTCAAGCATTGAGATTCTTGTTGCAGGATTTGATTTGATTTTGTTCGGTTTTTTCTTTGTCTCATTTTTATATAAAATATATTTATATGTGATCTATATAGATTATTAAATAAAGAGAATTAAATTTAACAACTTCATTTGAACTTCTATTCAAGGAAAAAAAAGGTTTGAAAATTTTAAAAAAAATCATTAAATTTAAAAATAAAAGTTACATTATTTATTGTCTTATATTATATTATATCTATCATGCAGGTTCAAGACATTTACACCTACACAATCAACCAATAATATGAACCGATAGTTGGTGGTCAAATTAATTAGCACATAGAGTAAGGAACTGACAGTTGGTGGTCAAATCGCAAATACGACAAAGAGCATCTAGACTAAGGCACGATCCAATGGCCGGTGATAGATGAAGAAGATTGATTATAAGAGGACATAGAGATCGACCAAATGTGGGATAGAGAAGTCAATTGAGGTGTGCACGACAAGGTATGAACGATCACTCAACCATTAGAAAATAAAGTGCAAGGCCAAGGTAAAGGATAGAGACTCACGCTCCAATGAAGATTTAGAGTCTCCAAGGCAATTTTTATAAAGATAATTTACAGAGAATTGAAAGAATAATAAGGAAACAAAGGAACAACAACAATGTAATAGAAAGAAGTGTGTAATTGTTAATAACTAGTTTTTGGAGCTTGTTAGCAGTGTACCATTATTTGGTGAGAAATTTTCCATGATCAATCATCAAAACCCTCACATAGTTCTCTTCACCAAGATTACTTCTCCTATCTAAGTTGTAGGCTTGGCCCCAGTTCCCCTAGGAAGGCCATCATGTATAGTCTATCATTGTCATTTTTGTAGAGAATTTTGCAATGCAAAGGCTAGTAGTTGAGTTTAATGATTTGCTTACTAAAATTGACTATTTGGGATAGGTTCTTGTTCAAATCATCTTGGTTCTTTTGCAAGGTATAGAATTTTGACTCTAAGTTCTCCCAATTTTGAAATGTCACAAATATTTTTTTCACTTCCTATCATATATCTTCAACCAAATGGGTTTTGGGTTGTTTATTGGACTATTTAAACACCTTCATCTTCATCTCCTACATTTTCAACCTAGTGGTTTGGAGATAGATGAGGAACCATTTCATTACATTATTGTGCATATCAAGACTTTCTTGAACATTGTTCACATGAGCTTTTTAGTTTTTTGTAGTTGGAGAAATCCACATCTTTCTAGACATAAGGGTGACAAGGAGCCCTAGATTCTTCAAGCATAGTCACTCATCGGTTGGCTTGTGTGTGTTGGGGGTAGGGCAAGCTTTCTTTCACATGTGTCTCAAGTGCTTGATCACATTACATTTGATAGGGTGGCTAGGACTAGGAATGGGACTAACAAAGGGGCCTTCCTCCAATATAGCTTTCCCTTTATCAACCAATAGCCTAGTTTGTGTCCAAAAGGAAAGAGAATAGTAGAGACTTGAGTTGGATGTGGTATTTTAAACACAAGATTGGGGTTAGGTTTATCAATAATCACAACCTTAAGATTTTGTAAGGGATGAGAGTCCACAACACCACCATTAGTAATAGGGGATGAGGGTGAGCTAGCATTCTTCTTCACTTTGGGTTGAATTGGGGCATGTTTAAAAATCCTAGGGATGAATGTAGGAGTGGTCATTTTATCCAGCTCATACTTATACATATGCTATACAAGTCCTTGGTGTAGGGGCAGCAATGCCTCAAAATCACATTTAAAATTGATTCACCCACTAAGAAAAATAAAAAGAATGGGAAAACCATTTTTTTGTTATCCCTTAGATGATTTAACATAGGGAAATGATAAGTAGATGCATTTGTACCTTTTCTTCAAGGGTGAATTATCCCATTAACAATTCACCCACCTCTTACCACAACATGAGAAGACCTTCATGTCTAAAGCTATTTTGAAATATTCACACCTTCTCTCCCTACCTAAGGAATGCCTCAGGGCAATGCTTGGGATCATGGTGTAAAGAAATGCTGTATTATGGGGGTATGTGGTGTGACTTTTTTCACCCAAAATTAATGAAAGCGAAAAGGGTTTTAGAGGGAGATTCTCATATTTCAAAAATATAAGAATATGATTTAATTTAATTTAATAAATAATTATTATTCATTTTCTATTAAATTCTGACTAAAGTCTTGATGCGATGAGCTGATTGAAAAACATCTATAACTTTGAAGCGGTATCATATTTTTTGAATCGAAACATCGTCACATTTTTATGCTTCACATAATATAGGATTAAAAAATAGAAATTAAATTCATGAATTTTGACCAAGTTAAGGTGGTTAGACGGAGCCGAGTTTTTTATATTTTCTAAAATTTGTAATAAAAATTCATAGTTAATTATTTACTTGGAAAAAATTACAAAAAATATGCATCACACATCCAGGACATGAGTCCTCTACTTATATAAAATCTTACAAAAAATATTATCATTTTATTATGATTTAGGGTGGTCGGGGCAGGAGACACCTACTTCTTATTTTTTCTGAAATTTAAAGGTACTCGCATTGAAATTTCAAATTTTCACCAAATAGATTTTATTTATTTTAAATAAACCCTAGTATTTTTAGAAACCACATTCTAATTTCCTACAAATTCTATTCTTAAATATTTTGAAATAATGAATAACTTATTCCAAATATTCGTCCAAGTTACCCTAACACTTATTTTCTGAATTTTTGCCACTTAGGGGCCTATTTTTTTACCGCGATGATCCTTTTGCTTACCCCTCATGTGTTGGTGATATTAGTTTATTACACTTCTGAAACTTTTCATCCTTACATGGCCAAGCCCCATAGCCATAGTAGTGAGTTCCTATGCAACCTTGAAAAATATACCACACATACACCATCTTGTTCTTCCAAGAATTAGTAAACTTGCAAGATAAAATAGGTTCAAACCCACTAACAACTTCAAGTAAAGGGGTAAGGCCACGTTGCCCAAGGATATTCCAAATGGCGGTGTTGTTATGGAACTTCTCATAAGACAAATGCTCAATCCTTAAGAAGCCACCACCTACGGCTCAATTCTCACCAACAAGCCAATAAATTTTAAAAACTAGTCTCTACCTTTTCTCAAACACTTGATGAGTTAAATCATTCAAATGGGATATTTGAAGTTCCAATTAATTGGATTTCTCATTTTCCACTAAGTAGTTTGTGTTGATATGATTGGCATGGTACCTTTTATTTAATCTCCTAATGTTGAGTCAAGATAACAAAGAGAGTGACAATAGGGTATTATTTGATTTTGATGGGTTCATTATTAAGGCTTTGTTTGATATTAAGGGGAAAGGAGCTCTCCAAATGCCACAACAAGTAGTCGCCAATAGTGCCTCCCAAGCTAGCCAAAAGGTCTATAGTCTTATTATCTTCTCTAAATGCATGCAAAATTTTAATACCTTGGAAAATTTTGATCAAATACTTGGTGTTTTCTATAGAGTTCTTATAAGACAATGAGGTACAACTTAACATTAAACATGTACATGAGAGTGATTTTATAGTCCCATTCCACGAAGCAATCTTGGTAGTTCCAAGGTTTTTGTCAAAAGCAAGGTTATAGTAGTAGCATGGTTTTAACAAAGTTATTGATTTTTACTCCAGTTCACGAGGAACTCACCTTGCAATTTCTTAAAACTCGCCTCCACTTCATAGAATTAAATTATATGCTTGATTGATTCCTCATGATTACATGAAACAAACCTATTGGCAAGAGAAAAAACCCTATTTTTCAAGTAACCAATTGTGAGAATTTTCTCTTGACAAGTGTCTCACCAAAAGAAGTTGATCCTGGGGATGAGCTTGTGGTTCCAAATTAATTTCCAATTAAAATCAAACCTCAAATAATCATGAAGAGTATTGAACCTAGATTTGACTAAATAGTTACGTATAAGGTCAACTATTCACATCAATTTCTCTTGTCTATGAAAATGATTGAATCTATATGAACTAGTTTTTGTGATTAGGTCTTGTAGAGTAACTAAATCCATGATGCTTGACATATTAATAGATATCTTCCAAGAGTATCCTATCTTTTTTTGTTTCAATATTCTTTTACATATAGATTTCAAATATTTCACTCAACTCCTCTTTAATCCTAACACATGAGTTGGAGGATCTATGAGGCACTTGGGCAATCTAGGGATCCTCTCAAAATCTAATGTTCTCCCTACTTCCTAGACTCCATTTTATTCCTTTTCTTTGTAACCATTTAGATTTAATCTCTGTGATTTTACAAATCTAAGGCTATATTGCAACTATTATCTTTGACTAAACATTGGGTTATTCTTTAAGGGGAAAGGTTTGAGAAACTTGAAGTAGTATGTGTTTTCTTGCCAACTTTAAGATGTGTATGTGTCTTAAATTTTCATTTGAAAATTAAAAAAAACAAATGTATAGGGTTTTATACTTGAAGGCATAAGGACTTTGGCATTCATTACCTTTATTCACATACTAAATGATTTAAGATGTGAATGTTAATACTTATTTTTAAAGTGTGGATTATATTAGCAATTATACCATATCTTGTGAATTTAACAAGAATTTTGTTTATAACTAAACTACACTATTTACACTAACTAAATTGAATATTAATTTTCAAATATATCAATAATCGAGACTAATCACTATATAACCCCTGTTCCAATACACAATTTCATAATACTTCTCAATTCTCATTTTCACTAACCTTTGTATTTCTATGATCCTTTGTATTCACCTTCTTTTTAGGGCTTTATTTATATAATCGCAATCTCATATAACCATAGAGCTTGATGCAAAATATTTAAACAAGAGGTGGCACAAAGCACCCCTATTGCTTGACATTACCAAACAAGTATACTAGTTTTCCTCTGTTGACTATTGCAATGTATGATGAAACCATAGCTAAGCAAAAAATTGTTTATATGCATATTACATATTTCAATGAGAGGCTAATCTTGGAAAAAAGTGTATGAAATAAGCTTATAAACCATCTTTATAAACTTTCATGGCCGTGTGGAGGTCCAAAATTGAAGAAGCCATTGCTAAACACCAAACCCTCTATTTACATATTAAAATCTTAATTAAACACAAATTTAAATCTACATATACATTGGAGATAGTGCTCTGGACCATTTTAATGTTGCCATCAAAGATCATCTCATGTATGCAAACATTGAAGGGAAAATGCATGGCTTCAAACTCTATGTAACACACTTGTTTACAATCATTTAGACACTACAACTATTCCTCTTTTTGTATTCTACTTCCCAAATAGAATGGGGAAGCTTAACCATTTATCTCAATAACAACCCAATATCCAAAAACAATAAAAACCCAAAAGAATAATTGAACTGTATTATAACATAGGTGCATCTACGTGAATTTATCTCTTATAGAGAAGCATTTTACATGCTTAAACATACAAAGAAGTGCCTAAATCTTAGAGATAGATCATAAACCTTTATTTCCGCTCCAAATTGGAAACTAACCTAACAACAAAGCACAAACATACTCGTTCCATTATGAAGCCATCAAATATTATGAGGATATTAATACTCCCTACCCTTCAGGAGTAGGTACAGAGAATTCTTGTTTGGGGAGCCTGGCTGCTCTTTCTTCTTATTTTTGTTTCTCATAAAGCAAAAGCAAGAGTAGCAGGATAACTGGAACAAGAGCTTCATGATTATGAATCACCCAAACCCCTTTCCAACCCTATCTAAAGTCTTATGAAAACTTTAGCAAATGTTAATATTTTTTTATTCTATGAAGAAATACCTACAAGTCACCTTGTCTTGTCCTCTTTGTGCCTTAGACCTCCTTCTCTTTTCTTGTCAATTTCACTGTCCAATCTACAAATGTAACTAGAGCAAGAAAAAAGAAAAAAACATCCTACACCACCCCAAATTATCCCACATACACTTAATTTTAAAGTAGATGCTTCAAAAAAATAATTTAAGGATATGACATGGTGTAGTGCACCAACAATCTAGGTGTAAGAAACTAAATAACCATTTCCACTCTTTACTTGTAACATACTTTTGTGTAATCAATGTTAGAGGTGATAGAAGTCTATTAGTCAAGAACACTTTATAATTTTTCATAGACATGGACATCTTGTAGATTTAATTAGAGTATTGATTATTATAAAACATTAGCTCAAAAAAGACACAAAACTAAATTATAAATGAGATACATTTTTCACTTGATCACATTTACCTAAAAAATGTAGGTACTTATTTTAATAATAGGTAGATAACTTGTTCAACAAATTATTTCTTAATAGTAGAATCCACTCAAGTAGAGATACACATGGTGAAAATTACTAACCATTTTGTCAATTTTATCCATTTGGATGTAGACAAGTATCACAACAATTATATCATGGAAGCAACATATCTATAAGCTATCAACCATCCACTTATGAATATTTTTTTATAATTAGGTATTCTCCATGTTATTAATAAATTGGCTAGGTAGACCCAAAGTGGTTTTTAAATAGCCCCTTTTAAAATATTTTTTTTGTTTAAATAAATAAGGAAAATAGAAATGAAAGTATAATGGTTGTGATGGATAGTGATACAAGTTTAAAACCCATTGTATTTTTTAAATGACATCACATAATTACATGTCAATTAACTCACACCACATAATATGCAAGGAAAAAACTATTTTTGTTAGTCACATTTCACTCAACATTTTGATCATTGAAGGGATTTTCCAAAAAAAAAAATCATTAAGTAAAGTAAATTAAATTTTTGTGCATGTAAGATGTAGATTCATTTCAGGGAGCTTATTTTAACATGTACACTATCTTGTAGAATATGTTTGTACCTAAAATTTAGGATAATTATTTTTCTAAATTCCACCCCATTCCCATGTTATACATAAAACTAAAATAAATATCATGGCTTAATTATAGTGACCATATTTCAAGTCTTGTGTTGTTATTTGAAATGCTTTTAAATTGGCACTATATTTGGATGGTCAATAAATTCAACTTGACAAAACAAGTGATTAAATTAAGAAAGTTATTAAAAATATATTCTTAAAATTTTAAACCCATACTTCGTTTATAGGATATGAGAATTTAGAGGTTTAAAGAGGCTGCTTCTAATCTCTTTTTATGGTTTTTGAATAAGCATCAATAAATCATACATTTTAGAGCCAAAAGAATGTCATTTTTCTTGTAGCAAGGATGAAATTAATTAAATTATTCTTTTAATTTAATTCAAGTGTTCTATTTGGAAACACAAGTGAACAACATGAGACATGTTTGGTTTGAAAAAAGAAAACGTTAACCCCAATAACTTGAATTTGACTTGACTCAAACTTAATTGGTGCACCTTCTCCCATTCTTTTTAAGGTTTTAATTTAGTTCTAACATTGTAAGTTGGCGGCAACATGGGTTTGAGG
>VDFB02072493.1:0-19185 GCA_007258455.2 Sequoia sempervirens
TAGCATGGATAGGGTGTATGGAGGGTAGATCTTGGATGAAATTTATAGAGGTGTGCCTTTCTTGATCTTGGTTGGGAATTAAAGGAGTGGGATGTCTAGAATGGGTGAGAAGGATAGGGGATTTATAGATGAGGGATTGAGTAGGATGAGACGGGGGATGAGATTTTAGGATATAAGGACCCAAAAAGGACTTAGTAGGTGGGAAAGATGTGATGGTGGATTATGGGACACAGGGGCCCAAAATGGATTTCTAGGATGGCGGAAGGATAAGGATAACTTTTTTGGGTTGGTATGATGGAGGAAGGGGATTGTGAAAAATGGTTTGGAAGAATGATGGGAAACAACTATCATGGTCTTGGAAGAATTTCTCTTATATTTCACAAAGATTGTACTAACATTTTGGGATTTCCTTGAGATATGTAGTCAATGCCTTATGGTGGATTTTCTATGATTTGGATGGGCTCCAATATACCCTGTTCATGTATGCCTAAGCCTTTACCTTGATAATTTATGTACTTCAAGGTTTGGTTTAAAGTGGGGTGTTTATTATTTTTGAAGCAAGCTATGATTTTATTGTTAGGTGGATGAGGATGGATAGTTAAATTATAATTTTGGACAAGTTTGGAAAACATATTATGTTTTCCAACATGAGTAATTTTTTTCTTCCTAGTATAAGATACAAATTGTGTTTCCAATCAATCTTTTATATCAAATCATTAAAATGGGTTTCATAGTGTATCCTTCACAGTAGACACTTCACTAGTGCACATCCTACTTCTTATAAGAAATTATAGATTTGAAGACACATTGTGATATTTTACGTACACTAATTTGGGTATGATGTTAACTGTAGGTTACAAGATACAATGTGTTTTGAAATGAAAACACAAAATTATTTTTGTTATTGGATAAATTTGATATATTTTTTCATAGTAGACATTACAAAATATGGTTTGTTTTGGGTATCATGGGAAGTGCAGGTTACCTTCCTACACCAATCTTGATAAAAGAGTTATGCAAAAATAAATAAATACTACAATATTTAAAAATTAAAAATTAAAAATAAAGATAAATATCATTCGCACCACAACATAGTAAATTACATGGGGAAATCCCTTTCAAAAGAAAATCTCACACTCCAAAAGTTGTCCAATATATTATTCAAAAAACTAGAAGATTATAATATACTTGTAGAGGAAGTTATCTCAAGTGTATTGGAAATTAGAGATCTGTATGCAACTCAATATCTATGAGAATCTTAGACACAATACAATCCAATATATAGTTATAATATAATTCCCTCATAGAAGGATGGTCACCTTCTAAAAAGACCAAAGCCAACATAATCTATGGTCTAGATTTACAACAAAAATTATATGTATAAAATATACCCCTACTCCCTTGTAACTCCTGTACTCAAATTGCAAGTTTGGGACACCATTTTCATAACGGTGATCTAGTCTAGAGGCCATAATTATATCTATGATTTTGTTCAATATAGGAAAGGTACTATGAATTGAGTCATATAAGTTTTGAATTGAGAAATATTACATATCAAGTTTAGGTAAATGATAATGAAGAAAAAAACGCATTATATGCTATAATCACATATTAAAAAAAAAAAAATTAATATAAAAAATTATTAAAATATTATTTTTTTCTATAAAAAAAAATATTATTTATTTATAACAATTTGAATAAATTATTTTTATTAAATAATTTAAAAAATGCAATTTAAAAAATTTGAATATAAGAACCTAAAAAAGCTCTACACAAACTAATGAAAGATTTAGAAATAAATATACTATTTATAAATTACTTTACTTCAGAAAATGACTTGTATAAAAATGTCTAAATAATTTATAAAGAAAACGGTTATTAAAAATAAAATTATTGAAATTGAAAAATAGTTTTGAAGCCCTTATAGAGAATTTAGCTATGGAAGAAAAGAATGACACTCATTCACATATACTAAGCATCTAGGCCAAAGTCCATATAAACACGCTAACCCCTATTCACGTCACCAACACCCCATAAACACACTACTCACAATAGAATCCAATGACGGCTGGATCAACCGGCGTGAAATGTGGACAAGCGGAAGCCATCAATGTACTGAAGCGGTTCTGAGCATTACAACTGTCTTTAAATGGACATTTTAGTTCTGAGCAAGACACAAATCATTTTCTATTACTTCCCAGATTGGGAGTTCCTTTCAACCATTGAGCATCGCCACGAAGAACAATTCATAAACCAAATTTTGTTTCTTTAGCAATGGAGATATCATACCCTTACATCACATGGATTCACAAGATATGAAATGGAATATGTTACGAAAATGCCTCTCCATGGCTCTGTTCTCCCTCTGTGGGACCTTCGACCTTGGCAACCAATCGGCATAAACTTCTTCAGGAGAAAACAGAAGATATAAAAGCCCATTTGAACTTTAAGACCTACCAAACATATTTTTGCAAGTTCGTGGTTTGCTATAGCAATGGGTATTTCAGTTGTTTCACATATTGTATCTGCGCTAAACCATATGTCAGTGATAGTAATCATGGCCATTGTGATCGTTTTTACGATTCTCTTAAAAGTCTTCTGTATCGATTCTTGCTATGCTCGAAGTGCGACCTCAAGAAGGCGAAATGGATTTGATTATCCAGACAATGATTTCCCAACAATGGAAAGCATCGGTTTAGATAAAGAGACTCTTGATGCTCTGCCTATAGCTGAATACCAACCACAGAATATGAATGTTGATCTCGAATGTGTAGTGTGTCTGTCTAAATTTGAAGAGAATGAGAAAATTAGGGTTTTACCCAACTGTAACCATAGCTTTCATACAGAGTGCATAAATAAGTGGTTACATTCCCACAATAGCTGTCCTATTTGCAGACAAAGGTTGCCATCAAATAGATCTCCCACTGTAACGAGTTCAAGCCTAGGGAGAGAAGCCATTGCCTCAAATATGGATACTCCAAGTTTGAGCCTTGTTCGTTGGCATCTGATGAGAGGGCAAATAAGCTATAGAGCAGTGCAGCGCTTAAACTCAGTAAGTGGATTAATGTTAATGAACCAGGTTTTGACTCATCAAGGAGTGTATGATGGAAGGCCAGTGCTACACACTGCTATTGGCATTGGACCTTACTAGTCTAAATAAGCAGTATTCCTCCCACTTCTCTCCCTCTTATTCCACAAATATCTTCCTCAGTTTCCCTTATGTGTCATGTATCTATAGATACCGGAAAGAATTTTTCTTTTTTCGATAATTCTAGGGGAATTCACCTCATAGAAATGTAAATTCTAACTCCTTTTACTAAAAGATTATAGAGACTAAACATCCTACACACATCAGAGATTTTGAAACAGATTGACTTCCCAATAACACCTGCAGAAAACTCTAAAATTATAATACTTCAGTGTGTTTTAATTGTAGACAGAAAATAAATTAAAACTAGTAGGTCTATAAAATGAAAAAATAGAAGGTTTTAAAAAGAATCTTGATATTATGGTGGTGAAATTTATATATAAATTAAAGATATTAAGTTTCTACAGTTTATATTATTATTTTTTTGAAAGCTTATGAATTTAACGATGAAATTGTCTTATCAACATTTTTATTCATATTCTATGATTTTCATCATCAAAATGTACGAAACAAGAAAAAAGAAATGTTTACACAGTTTAAACTTAAAAATAATAATAATCCAATTTCTATGCTTATTTCAATTCTTAATTAATTTTAAATTTACTTTGAGAAAATACTTTTATATCATTATATATTTATAAGTGATACAATTTAATATGAAATTGCTTCATTCATGAATCCTTTATAAATATTCATTTACATATTCTCCAAATTTGTATCCCATGAAAGCCCAATAAAGATATACATACCATAGACAAATGGCAAACTAAATGCAATTCTGGCATGGAAATGTCTTTTGATCTGTCAAACTAAATGCCAACCCCTCCATCGTCGTCTGCAACTTCGTAAGTTAAAAATGGGCTATATAATTTGGTTGATGGTGGTGATTTTATGTTTTTTATAATGATGTTATGAACAAGCGGCCATTCTTTTGGTTTCCAAATTTTCAAGTCCATGTGTTGCTGAGAGAAATGCTTAGAAGATTGACGTTTGAAGTGGTGATGTGGCTTCTCAAATGGCTGCTGTCTTGGGTGGTGGATTTTCTGTTGCTTTTGGTGGCTCGGGTGATGCTAGGCGACACTAGCACATATGGTCTCACAAGGCCTGCTATGGGCCCTTTCGAGCTCAAGAACAAGTGTGGGAAAACGGCTGTGCTGGATGTTGGAACTCTTGCCAAAATTAGAAAGGGCAGATCAAGGTACACAGAATGTCCATTATCTCTCAGGTATCTGATTTTTACGGTTGTGGCATAAGGAGCTGTGGAATGGTTTACGAATTTGTAGTTTTACAGGTATTGAGGGCAATAGAAAGTTTCACATCTCGTGGAACTAAATTCAGAGATGGGCAGGAGGAGTTTGATACTGTAATTCTTCTAACTGGATATAGAAGTAATGTGTCCTCTTGACTAAAGCTACAGAAATTATCCCAATCAAAATCCCACTTTGCTCTTATCTTATCTTATTATTTGGATTCGAACTAGTGCTCGCAAGATCATTATAGTCTAAATCTTATCCTCTTTCTTATCTTATTTAGGATATTATAATGCCTTTTTTCTGTTATGATCCTGAGCCCACCACAAAGCAGGGGTGATGGTGTTAATTTCTATAACCCAGCAACAGATTAATTGCACAATAAATTCACAGAAAGAAATCTGATTTATAACAATTAATACAACTGGGTTAATTAACAACTAATAACAGCGGAAGCAAAAATAACATTAAGCCAAACAAAAAAAGACAATAACACAGATATACCCAGGAAACCCCAATGCGGGGAAAAACCTGCAAATGTTGGATCTTCTATTCAGCCTAACAGCAAACTTTTCTTTCGAAAATACAATGTGAGTTTGCTACAGCAATCTTGTATTTATAGAGCCTAGCTGCTTTACTTAGCGTGCAAGGAAAGAATCTTTCCTTGCTTTCTTTGGCTTTATTTACACATAAAATCACTCTAGGATTTATCTTATCCTCACAAACTCGAAAACATTCTATTAAAGAATAAAAATCCTCGTCATACAAAATCCAACCTCCTCAATTGATTTAAAGCAATCTTATCTTGAGCTGCTTTAAAGCAAACTATTATCCCACTTTTCTACATAAAATCACAATTCTCTAGCTGCAGGAAAGTGTTCTCAGACTACACCTAACTTGTCCCCTAAGAATCTTAAACTTCTGTTTCTTCATCGGGTTAGCTCTCGCCAGATATCTCTGCTATTTTGCTCCGGCCTCAGAGGGAATGTAATTGAGCTTCACTATCCCCTTCTCCACACAATCTCTGATGAAGTGGTACTTGATCTCAATGTGCTTTGACTTGTCATGAAACACTGGATTCTCCGAGAGTTTGATGCAACTCTGATTATCACAGTAAATGACTGTAGGATCCAACTCCTGATTAAAGAGCCTTAGAAGTTTTCGGGTTTATATAGCTCACATGTAGCCATACCGCTGCTATATACGGCTTCGCGTAACTCAAGCAGTAAATCGACTTCGCTTCCTCATTGCATCAAGAGATCGCCTCGATCCCAAACCGAAATCGCGACCGGCGTTTCTTCGACACCGCATCGGTCACTTCAATCCGTGACAAGAAACCCCTTTGAGCTTCACTCCATTCCGTCAACATACTTCAGCCCATAATCAATCGGGTGTTTCAGATATCTCAAAACATGCTTCATTTATCCAAGGTACACGTTGAAATCACCTATAAACTCAATTTTAAGTGAGTTCATCGCAAAACAAAATACCTGGGCCTGAAAAGCTATCTAAATACAAGAGAGCCTATCAACCGTCAGAGAAGTAGGTTCCATCACCATCCGAAGCATCAATCTTCCAATTGGTCACTGCGGGCGCGGATATAGGCGTTTATCCGACCGCTTCAAGATATCAATTGCGCACTTCCCTTTGTCTGCTGAAGATTCCTCTTTTCTCTCATTAACTCCAATCCTGCAGTAATGCATCAACCCTAAGTCTCATTCAAATCCTTTTCTGCGGGTGATCCGCCAGGAATGCAGGTGATTTGTCCCAACCCATGTTCACCTGGAACATAGTACGTTTGAATCCGCTTCACTCTTGATGAAGCCCACACTCGCGTTTAACCATCATCACGCGGAATACCACGCCTAGAAGCCCCGCTTATCCATACGTTTTTAACTTGCATACATGAGAATCCCTCTTATGTGCTTGAAATCCTTCTGGCTGCTCTATGTAAATCTCTTCCTCAATCACCCCGTTGAGGAAGGCTGTCTTTACATCCATCTGATGAATCCTCCAACCCATCTGTGCTGCTATAGAAATGATAGCTCTTATGGATGAGTATCTGGCTACTGGAGCAAAATTCTCATCATAGTCGACTCCTTCCTTCTGTGAAAACCCCTTAGCCACAAACCGGGCTTTGAATTTTTCCACACTACCATCTGCAGCATGCTTAATCTTATACAGCCATCTTGAGCCCACCACAGACTTATCTTTTGGTCTTGGTACTACCTCCCACACACTGTTCTTCATGATGGAAGAATACTCTTCCACCATGGCATCTTTCCACACTTGGTGCTTGGATGCCTCCTGAAAGCTGGAAGGCTCTACTTTAATTAATTCACTCATAAGAGCAACATAATCTGAATAACGTCTGGGAGCCCTTCTTTGTCTGACTAAATCTTGAGGATCACCTACGTATTCTTGAGCTTCTCTCAATGTCTACTCAGCTGCCCTATTTCTCCTCTTCTCACTCATAGGAATATGAGGCTGAGGAATTATTTGTTCCTCTATCTGATCATCCTGCTTGTTCTGCTCTCCAGCTTGTGTTACTGAAGTTTGAGGGATTTGTGCTACCTCAACTGTGGATGATTGTTCCTCCTCATTCATCAAGTTACTTGACTTTTGAAGAGCCCTCTCTTCCTCAAACTTCACATCTCTGCGAACCACTGTTTTCCTGAGAGCAGGAATATAAAATCTATAAGCCTTAGAAGTTTCACTGTACCCAACAAGGATACCCTTCTCTGCAGTAGGTTCCAACTTGGTTCTCTTCTCAACAGGAATGTGACAATACACAAGGCATCCAAAGATGCGAATGTGCCCCAAATCTGGTTTCTTACCAGTGAATGCCTCTTCTAGAGTCAATTTTCCCAACACTTTGTGAGGGCTCCTATTCTACAAATACACAGCTGTGTTGCAAGCTTCTGCCCATAAGAACCAAGGCAAATCCTGATCATGAAGCATGGCCTTGGCTGCTCCAACTATAGCCCTATTTTTCCGTTCAGCAACCCCATTCTGTTGAGGGTTGTACGGAACTGTCAACTCTTTCTTGATACCTTCCTAAGCACAAAAATCTTTGAAGGCATTCGAGGTATACTCGCCTCCATTATCAGACCTCAGTATCTTGATCTTCTTCCCAGCTTTGGTTCCCTCCACGAGAGCCTTAAACTCTTTGAAACTACTAAGACCTCATCTTTATTCTTCATGAAATATATCCACGTCTTCCTCGAGAAATCATCAATGAAGGTAACATAATACTCATATCCATTCAAGGATGTTGTTGACATAGGGTCCACACACATCTGAGTGTACAAGATCCAAAATCCCTTCTGATCTAGTGTCACTGCTTGGAAAACTGGTCTTGGCATATTTCCCAAGAGCACAACCCTTGCACACCTCATGCTTTTCTGTCTTCATCTCAGGCAGCCCTGTCACTATTTCCTTAAGAATATTAAGTGCTCCATAGTGAAGGTGAGCCATCCTCCTGTGCCATAATTCTCCTATCCCTTTACAGCTACTAACCAACGCATGTGCTGGCTCAAACTGTAACTGAAACAAGCTGCCATGCCTGACACCAATCACTTTTGCAATCTTGGAATCTTTGGGACGAATATAGACTTTTCCCCTCTCAAAGGTCACAATGTAACCCTTGTCTTCCAAGGCAGAAACTGAGATTAAATTCTTTGTCATGCCAGGGACATACAACACATCCTCCACCAACAAAGGTTTTCCAGACTCCCTCTGAAACTTGACGGTGCCAATACTAGTTGCATGGTACTTGGCATTGTCTCCGAGCTCAATATAGAAATCCAGCTTCTTCTCCTCCAACTTGGTGAAACATTCTTTGACTCCCGTCATGTGGCGAGAAGCCCCACTGTCAATATACCATACCCTGTTGGCAATTGAACTTGAGAGACAGGCAATGAGTGAAAACTCATTCTCAAATTGTGATGCAAACTCGTCCACCTCTGCTGTAGCAGCAAATTGCTTCTTCTGCTTGTCCTTATTTTTCTTATTCGGACATTGACTGGCATAGTGACCCATCTGATGGCAGCAAAAACATTTAATCTTGTTTCAGATCTTTCTTCTTCCCACTCTTGGAAGAAGAACCTTCCGATTGCTCTTTTATTGACTTCTTCTACCCTTGCTTGCAAGAGCAAGATTTTCTTCATTCTGAACCTTCTTTGTCCGATCTCCTCGATGAGTACCTCAATGATCTCCTCCCAACAAAATCGGTCCGACTTCAATCGACAACACACTTTGACAAACACTTCCTGCTTTTTTGAAAACCATTCAAGGCTATACGCACTAACTCATCTTCTTTAATCGTCTCTCCAACATAGTAAGCTCTCCTCCCCAGTCTGCAGCTTGGACAAGTAAGAGGTCACACTCTCGCCTTTGGACATCTTGGTATTATGCAATTTGTCCTTGAGCATCATCTTACGACTCTGATAGTCGCTCTGATAAAGTTTTGTGAGCGTATCCCACATCTCCTTGGCGGTGTCTTTCCCCGATAAATGAGGAATTAAATGATCTCTTACTCCATCCAGGATAATCCTTTGAGCTTTGGCCTCTTTGACTTCATGCGAATCTAAGGCAACAGGATCATTTGTTGGTGGAGTCACTTCTGTGCTAGCATAGGTCCATAGCCTGTTCTCCTTGAGAACAGATGTAATCCGAACCTTCCACTGCAAGAAGTTAGACGCACCCTCGAGCCTGTCCTCGTATCGAACACTGGTTGCCATAGCCACAAAAGAATTGGAGACGAAAATCTGATGACTTTTTTTTCTTGAAATCTGCGTTACAAATCTTGGCTTCGTATTCAGAGTTTAGAGCTCTGATACCATGTTAATTTCTATAACCCAACAACAGATTAATTGCACAATAAATTCACAGAAAGAAATCTGATTTATAACAATTAATACAACTGGGTTAATTAACAACTAATAACAGCGGAAGCAAAAATAACATTAAGCCAAACACAAAAAGACAATAACACAGATATACCCAGGAAACCCCAATGCGGGGAAAAACCTGCAAATGTTGGATCTTCTATTCAGCCTAACAGCAAACTTTTCTTTCGAAAATACAATGTGAGTTTGCTACAGCAATCTTGTATTTATAGAGCCTAGTTGCTTTACTTAGCGTGCAAGGAAAGAATCTTTCCTTGCTTTCTTTGGCTTTATTTACACATAAAATCACTCTAGGATTTATCTTATCCTCACAAACTCGGAAACATTCTATTAAAGAATAAAAATCCTGCTGTTGCTAAAAATCCAACTCGAATTGATTTAAAGCAAATCTTATCTTGAGTTGCTTTAAAGCAAATCCATATCCCACTTTTCTAGCTACAAAAATCAACAGATGGTACATTTGTTTAGTTTGCAATACTTCAAATTGCATCTATTCGTCAATCTTCATGGGATTCGCCACAAAGGGAAAAAGTAAATGCAGACACATTTTCCATATTTTAAAACAGAGACAGACAAAAAAACTCTACGATATGCAAAGTTTCAGCTTTATTTTTTAGATAATCAAAACAAGTTACATCAGCCCTTTTTAATAGAGGTATTCAAAGAATTCGATGAGAAGTAATGCTAAAAATAGTTGTGGATAAAACAGTTTTAAAAACATGTAAAACAGTAAAAAACTTAATCTAATTTATAATATATCTAGTTACAAAAACTTGCAATTTTTTTCTTTTCATATGGGAGAAATTATTTATTTATTTCAACACTCCTCCTTAAATTAATCTAATTTATAATATATCTAGTTACAAAAACTTGCAGTTTTTTTATTTTCATATGGGAGAAATTATTTGTTTATTTCAACACTCCTCCTTAATTTTGACCACACATGATTCAACATTTTCATTCTTCAAATTTTATCTTTGCAATTTTTTCCTCTCTGATGGTTGAAACCAAGTCTTCAGACCTGCTCAAATGATACTTTCAAACTATTCAAAATCGTACTTTGCTCTTATCTTATTATTTGGATTCGAACTACTACTACTCACAAGATCATTATATTCTAAATCTGATCTTCTTTCTTATCTTATTTAGGATGTTATCATGCCTTTTTTCTGTTATGATCCTAGGCCCACCACAAACAGGGGTGATAGATACATTTGTTTAGTTTGGCATACTTCAAATTGCATCTATTCATCAATCTTCATGGGATTCGCCACAAAGGGAAAAAGTAAATGCAGACACATTTTTCATATTTCAACTGAAGGTAAAACAAAGACAGACAATAAACTCTACGATATGCAAAGTTTCAGCTTTATTTTTCTAATGATCAAAACATTTTACATCAGCCTTTTTTAAAAGAGGTCTTCAAAGAATTCGATGAGAAGTAATGCTAAAAATAGCTGTGGATAAAACAGTTTTAAAACCATGTAAAACAGTAAAAAAATTTAATCTAATTTCTAATATATCTAGTTATAAAAATTTGCATTTTTTTTCTCCTCATATAGGAGAAATTATTTGTTTAGTCCAACACTCCTTAATTTTGACCACACATGATTCAACATTTTCATTCTTCAAATTTTATCTTTGCATTTTTTCCCTCTCTCTAATGGTTGAAACCAAGTCTTCAGACTTACTCAAATGATACTTTGAAACTATTCAAAATCGCACTTTACTCTTATCATATTATTTGGATTCGAACTGCTACGCTCAAAAGATCATTATAGTCTAAATCTGATCTTTCTTATCTTATTTAGGATGTTATCATGACTTTTTTTCTGTTATGATCCTACACCCACCACAAAGCAGGGGTGATGATACATTTGTTTAGTTTGGCATACTTCAAATTGCATCTATTCATCAAATATTCATTGGATTCATCACAAAGGGAAAAGTAAATGCAGACACATTTTCCATATTTCAATTGAAGGTAAAATAGAGATAGACAAAAAACTCTATGATATGCAAAGTTACAGCTTTATTTTTCTAATGATCGAAACAAGTTACATCAGCCCCTTTTAAAAGAGGTCTTCAAAGAATTCAATGAGAAGTAATACTAAAAATAGTTGTGGATAAAATAGTTTTTAAACCATGTAAAACAGTAAAAAATATAGTCTAATTTCTAATTTATCTATAAGTTATAAAAACTTGTAGTTTTTTTTCTCCTTGTATGGGAGAAATTATTTGTTTATTCCAATACTCCCCCTTAATTTCAACCACACAAGATTCAACATTTTCATTGTTCAAATTTTATCTTTGCAAGATTTTCCTCTCTCTAATGGTTGAAACCAAGTCTTCAAACTTACTCAAATGATACCTTCAAACTATTTTCAAAATCTGTCAATCTTTCGTCAACTTTTTCTCCAATTACAATGAAAATCCTTCAAACATTAATTTTCAAATATTCAAAACTTCAATCTAGAACTTCTCTTTTTTGTGAACTCACTATCTGTAGCTTTCCATTCTTTTGAAATCTTACAAAACTCAAACCTCTCTTGATTGCTATCTTCTTTTCCATATGAACATTTATGCTTGAACAACTTTTTCAACATACCTATGATTTGTTGCCAATTTGATCCAAAACTCCATGCACAATCCATTTTCATGCAACCTATCATAGAGTCCTTCCATTTTTTATTCCAACACGTCTTTTTAGAATGGTTTTTCAAACAACAAATACTACACAGATGTAGATCCCAACACAATTATTTTCTATGTCATTTCCTATTACAATGGGAACACTGCATACACTGCATTTTTTTATCTTCTTTTCTTGAACATATTAAATCTATAACATCGTGTTTATTTTTACTTGAAACATATTCAAGACCTTCATATTTTTGCCTCATAACAAGTTCAATTAGTTCTTTCATTCCTTGTTCATGCTTTCCTAGTCTTGAAGTAAAACAAAGATAGACAAAAAACTCTACGATATGCAAAGCTTCATCTTTATTTTTCTAATGATAAAAAAAAAGTTACATCAACCCCTTTTTAAAGAGGTCTTCAAAGAATTCGATTAGAAGTAATACTAAAAATAATTGTGAATAAAACAATTTTAAAACCATGTAAAACAGTAAAAAATCTAATCTAATTTCTAATTTATCTAGTTACAAAAACTTAGCAATTTTTTTCTCCTTGTATGAGAAATTATTTGTTAATTCCAACATCAACATATATCTATTGATGTGGGAATTTCAACATCAGCATATATCTGTTGATGTTGGAATTTCAACATCAACATATAAGCAAAAATTTGAATGAAATTTCAAAGACTATTAATGTTCAGAAGGATATTATGAAATAGATTTTGGGGCAGTTGGTTACTACTAAACTGTTAGGGTAAATAGGTTATTTATCATGCTTAAGTTTTACTTAGGCAACTATTATTAGATAATGATTATTTAGGTGCATAGTTAGGTGAATATAGCTTTTTTGGTTACATTTTTACCAGCTTGCACCTTACCTTTATAAGGCACTTTATACAGTATGTAAAATATCTCATTTTTATTCACTCATATTTGGTGAAATGACCTTGTGTTGCCTCTCTCATTTTCTGTGAACTTTTTTGTTGTAGATGATGATCCTAGGAGGTGGATGACACCAACATGGTATCAAAGCCAACAATTCTACAATCCTTCCCTAAGACTTTTCATCAGAGATTTTTGAGATCGATTATTTGCTGCAGTTGTTCTGACGTTTGAAATTTTTAAAATTTCAAAATTGCCTTATCTACATTATTTCTAATTATTTCATTTTGCATAATTGGGCTCATTTTTTGTGTTGGGAATGATTTTGCATTTAGAAGTCTTTGATTTTTTAAGGAGGCGGCATTGGAAATTTGTTGATCCCAATTTTCCTTGAGAGCTGCATATTTTGGAGGAATAATTTTTTTGTTTCTGAGGCTGTAATTTTCTATGGGGACCACAATTTCAATGAAAGAGGTCCCATGATGTTTTTTTTTGCTATGGAAAGGATGTTTGAGGGCATTTTTTGCCAACATATGAGTCGCTACTACTGTTTGTTCTTTGTATTTTGACAAAGAATTTGGAGGATGGTGTATCATTGTTGAAGACTCGATCTCTATTAAGGAGGCACGCTTTTCTACTACAAAGGCATGACATTTTTGTGGAGAGGAAAATTTCCTCTCTGTGAAAGCCTAATTTCTTTGTCGAGCGACAACAGTTCCTTTGCATTTTCAAGAGGCGTTCTTCCTTGCTACACTACGAATTTTTGTGTGGAGAGGATGCCAAATCATCTTATTCCCCACATTGCAATTACTTGTTGAAGGCTACGCTTTGGGGGCTGATTGTAGGCCCAATTGGTGGCTGCACTTTTCTCCTTTCCTTGGTGTTGTTCTCCTCCATTTTGAAAGCTTCTCACACCAAATTTTTGGCAAGGCACAGAGGCACAAACTTCAAGCATTCTGGAGGGGGAGTTCATAAATTTTAGGCATTCTAGATGGGGCATTCAAACAGTTTGAAGCCTAATTTGGAGACATGTTTAATTCCGAGACCAATTTCTCATGACTGGCATAGATTTGATGCACTTGGAGGCAGCAATGCACTCGGCCTTTGGAGATTGATTCAAGGCTCTTTGAAGTTGATTTGGGCTTGATTTTTCCACGAGGAGGAAGAGGAAGCATTCTTCTCTAGCAGGCCATTTCTTTTGCAAGCTACACTATTTCTTAATCAAACTTTTTACTTTATAAAGTTTGCAACCAAAATATTTCATTTTAGGGCTTTTGTACAACCTAGAGGAAGTGGGCCCAAGTTGGTTTTGAATTTGTTGCTAGAACCATTATCCCACATTAGCAACATTGAGAATGTTTTTTCTATTTAAATAGCATTGCAACATAGTTGTTTGTTGTGAGAAAGTCTCATAGGAGGCTATCTTGCTTGTGTGCTTGGCAAGTGATTTGGCTTGGAAACCTAGTAAAGTGTTTCTTTTTTTGATCAAAATGTTTTTAGATTCTCAGCCCTTTTTCAGCATTATTGCAAGTCCTAAAGTATTTTGAGAAGGCTTAATTTGCAATATTTGGGAGTTTCTAATTGTTTTTGAAGGTTAATGTCTTTCTATTCTTGTATATTTGTCATAGTTCATTATGGGGTTTTCATTTCATCATGTCGTGATTATGTTGAAAAGGGGAAACTATAAACAATGGAGAGATGGTATCAATAAACATCTTAAATGGCTTCCTTTTTTGCCACATTTATATAATCTTGTTCCCTTTCCTATTATTGATAGTAAGAATTTTTCATGGAGTTGCAAAAGGGATCATGTCTTAGGAGTTATTGCAATGCATATTGATGATGCCACTTTGAATGCTATTGATCATTTTGAGTATCCTCATATTCTTTTCACTAAAATTTTGGAAATACATGGACATCCTGATATTTAGCTATTCCCAGATGATCCTATTTTAGATTGTCTTGTGCCTCTTCATTTTTTAGACAAGATACCCTATGATCATGATACTATGGAGGAGTTTGAATTGTTGGAATACTTTGAGTCTTCAGATGAGGATGATGAGGGTTCTTCAAATGCTCCTTCTTCTCCATCAAGGATAGTTGATGCACCTTCACCTTCAATGATTCATTGTGCAAAGTCATTGATTGAGGCTCCTATCATTCCTATTTAGTAGGACCATTCATCTTGTATTGATGATTTACTAAGCATGTCTAGTGATTCATTACAATAATTATTTCATTGTCTTCCTAATTGGGATTCATATTTTTTGGACATTGGTTCATTGTTCGTAGAATCTCATATTTCTAACTTGGAAGACACATTTGAGGGTATATCCCTCCTATTTGATGATAGTTGTGGTACAACTGTTGTCACTCTCTCTTAGTCTCTGGAGAATCTTCAGAATCAGTTTCCAATGGTACCTTGTTTGTCACCTCCTATTGTGATTGGGCATGTTCCTGATTGGTTTGTGGCATCATCTTCCAAGGTCTTGGTGACACACAAGAAGATTTCAAAGACATCATCATACATCTTCATGCTTCTTTCTCTCTATTCCTATCTAGAATGGCAAGCATTCCCACATTTGTATTTGGCTTTGTTTCTTTGAAAAGGGAGACAAGTTGTTTGCTGACATTGGATTATGTTTTGTCTTCAAACATTTACCATTTTTGTAGGTGATTACACATTGTTGGGGGCTATATAGTCTCTCTCTTTCCTTCTTATGTGGGGCTATTGATTTTATATACATGATATATGTAGTCCTTGGGGGTGTTATTGAGTCCTCCATCCATGCATCATTTTTGTTTTCTTTTCTCTCTTTTGGAGAGGGGTTTTTTCCCACAAGGTTTTTCTCCTTTTCTTCGGTTGTGAGAGATTTCATTTTAGCATTGTAAATGGGTACCTTACATGGTTGTGTAGGTGGGACCCATATTGCATCTTCATTTTGCATAATAATCTCCCTAAGTTGCACTTAAAGGGGAGTGTTAGGGTAAATAGGATATTTATCATGCTTAGTATTTACTTAGGAAATTATTATTAGATAATGATTATTTAGGTGCATATAGTTTTGTCAGTTAGATTTTTACTAGTTTGCATCTTGCCTTTATAAGGAACTTGTACAGTATGTAAAATATTTCATTTTCAGTCACTCATATTTGCTGGCATGGCCTTGTGTTTCCTCTCTCATTTTCCATGAAGGTTTTTGCTACAGATAGTGCTCTTGGGAGATAGATGACACCAACATAAAGAAAGGATCCAATTCTTGGAGGGAAAGGTTAGCAGGAAATGTCACTTGGGGAGGTGGAGAATAAGACACATTGGGACATGATTACTTCCTTGGCCATGTCCTTTGAGAGGTGGGAAAGGTGGGAAAAAGAGTTGGATGATCTTCGGGCCATTTTTGGTTCAGAGAATGAAAAGAAAAAGTTATTGACTGAAATTGACACCATACACAAGAACCAAGAGAAGACTATGTAGTGCTTGAGGGAAATCACCAACTATGAAAAGAAACTGTGAAGAATACGACCCTCCCTCTAGAGGTTTTTTAAGATGAGATAAGGAAGAGCTAGGGGAGGTGGTTGGTGGATGAGGTGGACAAGGGTCATGTGTAGAAGAAGAAGGGAAAGAAGGTGGACACCTTGGTTTGTGATGTCACTAAGGATACCTAGGCCATTCTTCAGGAGCCTACAAATTTTTAGAAGAAGCTTGATTTCGTGTCTTAGGAATGGAACGTGATCACTAGTCTCAAGATTTTAGGAGACCTATAGGTGTCTAGTGTTTTTGTGTTGGTCCTAGTTATGTGGTTTCTTTTTGTTTATTCTGACTGGTTGAACTATTTAAGCTTTAGTTTATGTTTTCTTTTTTGGTTTTCTCACTGCTCGTGAGTCTCAGTTTTGTCTCTATGGTTGTTTTGTACTGGGTATTGGCCCTTCCATTTTTAATATAATCAAAACATATATCTGTAAAATGGAAAGCTTCATTATGGAGAGGGCCCCTCCCTATTGCACCATTGAAATTCATAAAATTATCCATGGCAGGATGCATGATAGATTTGGAGGCACTCCTTGTTCGTTTCCTCTTCCTTTTTGCAAAGATATTAAGCCAAATGTGAGCTACATAATATTACCAGCTATGGATGATAAGGCTATGCTCAAGCTTAGCATTGCACTCCCATCCTCTGCAGAGACTTCTCTAAATTTAAAGCTTTCAACTTTCCTTACAAGCTCTAAGGGTTGCCTTCACAATACCATCGAAGTTACCTAATTGTATTTTCATAGAAGGAAAATTTTTAATAAATTTCTTAGGAAATAAAAGAGAGATTTTGTATGTGCCCACTTTTATTTAGTTTTCTTTTCTTGGGGTGTTGCAGATAGTTTGATGATTGAATTTAAAATATTTTCAAGCATCTCTAATAATTCTTTTTGATTAAGTAAGCAAGGAAAGGGTCCTGATCCCAATTACAACAAAGGATTTATCATACAAAGCATATATCAAGGTAGAACAACCTGATAAAATAGATTGGCCAAACATAGTAACTAGTCAGGAACAATGGGCCAAGAACAACCACAACCGATAGCAAAGAAAAAATAGAGCAAAGAAGAAACAAGTATCCAAAGAGAAATTGTTCAAGAAATTGAGCTTGAACCTAGTAAATCATCTAAAGACGTATTAAATAAAACTATAAACTTCTTAAAATTATGTTTCTTCTTTTTGCGCACCATTGTCCAAGAAGAATCTGAACCGAAATTGAGAAATTTTGATTAGAAGGGGAAGAATCCCCTCTAGAGTAACAAACAAGAGGAACAACATATACTTCAGGTGAAGCATTCAAAACCAAGCCCAAAGCAACATGATTAACAACATTTTCCAAATAGGGGGTAGCAAGGGCCTCAAGGCAGGTAGCACACTCAACATTAGGAATAGCCATGTCTAGAGACTGCATAGCAAAAACCACAGGAGGAGCAACATCCACAACAACCATATTATTTATCCTTGTAGAAGGAGAAGGAGCCCTAGCACCTTCATCAAAAGAAGTAGAGTATGTAGCAAGGGGCACTGTTAAGTGTTCATAGAGAGAATTCTTCCACTAGGAAGAGGAGGAAATAGGACAAAAGCCTCAAGAACAGTCATGAGCCAAGTGACTAATAGTAAAATAACATCTAAAATGAAAAGGAATACCTTTATAGTCCACCAGCTAAGACCCAGACCAACAATTAACCTACAATACAACCTCCCTAGGTAAAGCCTTCGACAAATCTACCTCCACCCAAAGCCGAGAAAAGGAGGTGTGAGTAAAATTATTAGATGCATTATCCACTTTCATGAACCTACCAAGAGCATTACCAATGCCCTCAAAAGCAAATAAACACCAGAACTATAAGAGAAGATATGATAATCTAACCCAAATAGGCACATAATCTAAGGGTTCCTTCATAGGGTTAAAAGAATGAACACAAGGCCTCACGGATAGGGGATGTGAATCCCATTCCCACATCCCATAGTCTAAAATGGTCTGTCTATCCTCAGGACAACAAAAACCCATAACAAAAAACCCCTTGCAGAAGGGTAAATTTCCATTGAACCATCAACCAAAGGGGACCAATCATTGGTGGTCCAAAGGTGAAAATCTAGGAGGGAAGGCCACAAATGATAGAATATATAGATAAGATAACTCTTGCAATAAAATTCAATATATTCAGAAACTTCATTACGAAGGGAGATAATAGGAGTAGCATCTACACACCGCAAAGGACATACAGAGCCCTCCCCATACCTTTTGGTTTTTATAGCATCAACAAATGAAGACCCAAACTTAGTATTAGGGGAACACACCTCCAACATCTCAGGAGATTTTAGTGAAATCCCAAGAAGTTCTAGTGAAATATCAACCCCAGCAATAGAACCCATAGTCAAAACCACACCCGTAGAAAAGCCCGTAAAAAAAAAAGGGGTGTCATCAGCTGATAGATCAACAATCAACTTACATTGAGGTGAGGACAGAGGTGGAAAGTCTAAATGGTAAAACCCAACATTCAAATTTTTAACTGGGTAGGAAGAATGGGAGAGGCCAGAGGTGGAGGTATCCATATTACTAACTAGAAAATCCCTCTAATAATTGTTGAAAATGATAAACAATAATAAAATTTGTTAAAGAATATAGGCAAATATTTTTTGTTAGTAAAATAAGATGAATATATAGCTGAAGCTTAACATTATGATTGAATGTTTGATTCTTAAAATGTTCCCAGCTTAAAGGATACATTGATTTGATGCATTGACTTAAAAAAAAAAACTACATTATTTTTATTAAATTATAATCTATGAATAATACTTTGTAGAGAAGGGGGATTCGCTACTC
>VDFB02072494.1:0-41094 GCA_007258455.2 Sequoia sempervirens
CTAGGTTAATTATTATTTAATTATTATCCTTATCTTATTGAGCTGTCTTTTTGCTCAAGATAAGATTAGGGTTGTGCATAATTGCCTTTTTGAAGGCTTTTGTATTATTTGTAAAACAATTACTTTCAATAATTATTATGCTGATTTTTTTTTGCACAAAACTTGCTCTGAGGGTTTACAGATTTTGTTTTGAATATTTGTTGCATGTGATAGGTGATTGCTTGCAGGTGATTCTTGGGGACTGTGAAGTTGGTTTTTCAACTTCTACAACAACATTTTGTACTTTGTGGACAAACAAGAGCAATGGGAAAGGATGGTTTCAACTATTCTCAAACCCTCAAACTGACCTATTGCTATTTGGGATGATGCAACTCTTCCTTTCCACCTTCTCAAGCTTCACCAACGTTCAACAACCTCTATAGGGTCTTATCAAACCCTAGTTCCATTGTGCAACTCGAAAAAGACAAAAATTCACTAAACCCTTAAGTGTTTATAAGGTTTACACGTCCCTTTTGCACTCAGACCTGCATAACTTTCACCTGCAAAACTTTCAAGACCTCTCCTTTGGTAGACACTTGGGCAGCAATTAAATGAAGGTTTCTACCAAGTTTTAGATTTTTCCTACGGTTAGAACTAAAGTTATGGGAAAATCTTTACTGCTGGAAACCCTTGTTTCAGAACAGAGCAACAAGCACTATTTTGATCATAACTTGAGCAAAACTCAATGAAACCACCTCAAACAAATTGCATTTGAACCTTAAGACATGCCATTATCATCCCCTGCAAACACAGACCTGCAACATGACCGTACAAGGCTGTACACAAAGAGTTTCAGACTGTAATTGCTTAAAAACTGTCATATCATTGGACTGTTAACAGTAATTTGACCATATCTTTAACAAAACACAATGGACTCACTTCAAATCAAAACCATTAGGTTCTAGAAACAAAACTATTAGAGTAATTAATAATATTATATTATTGGTCATCTTTAGTTTATTAGGTAGTTTCTATTTTATACGTCAGTTTAGAGTTTAGTATGTTTCTATTTTTCGTTCTTTGTTTTTCTCTATATGAGGAGACTACGTCTCCATCTGTAATCATCCAATCTTGAATATTGAAATATTCCCCTTAATTTTTTCCCAAAATTCAATAAACAAACCAGCAACAAGTCACTGATTAGCGTTAGCTCCAAAAAAACAAATCAGCATGGAAGTAACTCTAACCAAGAATGTTCACCAAGATCCCAATGTGGGCGAGGTGATAGCATATGGTCAGAGGATCATTAGGAGTAAACTGAACTGAAATTACAATTCATCTGCTGATGCAGGCATCCACAAACAGTGGGGATACTCCACTTATTCAGTGGGTGAGATTATTACATTATTAAAGGCGGCAAGCCAGCCATTTAAATCCTCACTTCCACTTATTAACGTGGGGGGAATACAGTCCACACAACCACTTATTTAGTGGGGGGAAACTTACAATTAAGAAAGATGATTATTTAAACTCAACCACTCAATCGTGGGAGTATGAAATTTAAACTAATTGCAGCAAATAAAATAAATAGCTGTTAGTACTACTAATCAGCTTTACAATGAATTAAACAGCTGCAAATAAGAAAGATATGCTTCCAAATCAATCAATGGTTAGAGTAACACTTCCTCTAACTCTTACAATACAATAATGATATAGAAATGAAGCTCAAACCAGCATTATATCAAAAACTAACAAGTCTGATTAGAAATAGAGAATACAGAAAATCAGACCAGCAAACTGTACATCAATGAAATGCACATAACTTTATCAATTTACCTCCAAATTGAGTGAAATCAATTGCAATGAACCTCTAGAGGATAGGCGCCCATGTCATGATGATGAAACAGCTTCAAAAAGCAACCATTAATTTACTTGCACAATTCTCAATGCTCCCAACATGGTATGGCCCTTAGCAAGGGCGATTTTGCAAGAATAAAAATAAATATTTTGAAATAAATTCTGATCTTCTATGGGAAGGGGCGCCCAAGTGCTAGGAATCCATATCTTCAATACCCAGAAGCATATTAAAATCGTACAAAGAGCTGTTAATGAAAATCACCTTCAACCATGAATGAACCAGCAAGCTCAAAAACTAAAAAATACTTCAAATTCTCCAACAATGAAGCTCAATGTGCACTTCTGAATGAAGCACACTCTCAATCCACCATCTAGGGAACCATAGTTTCAGGTCCGAAGAATGGAGACAAATTGCTAAGCTTTCCCTTAGCCGGATTCTGGATTTCAAACCAGCAGCATAACTTTACAATATTTCCAAAGATAATCAGCTCTTCAAACAGCAGCAATATATAATCTTCAATTGGCAAATGAAGCAACAAGAGACTTTTCAAATTCCAAGAAGTTGAATCACTTCAACTTCCAAAAGAAATGCCACTTTAAGCATTTCACTTTTTGAAATAATAAAATATTAATCAACCTCTTTTAGGCATCCAACTTCACTTTGCAACAATAAAGCATTTAATAATTCATTAAATGCACCATTGACCCCTTAATGACCCCCTTTTAAAAACAACATGAAGTGATCATTCCTAGGCGTGGGGGTACAACTGAGAAACATAAAAATGACTAAGTATAAAACTTAATCCATGGAGATAACCAAAGCCAAACTGAAACTGAAGGATAGCAAAATGACTTGAGCTGAATTGCTGATGATGCTACTGCCAAAATTAGACTTACTAAAAATAGCCAACTGCTATAAATAGTAAGTTCACATCAAAACAACAGAAAGCCAAACTGAACATTGAACTGCAAAGGATTGAACTGCTGCTAGCCAGATACTGCCAAAAGATAGACTTGCTAAAAATAGTGAACTGCTATAAATAGTAAGTCTGCACAACAACCTCAGAACGCCAACTGAGCAGTATCTGAAAGAGGAAACCCTAATTTTCCACCTCAACTTAGCCTACAGATTTCTGGAAATAGGCTAAATCCAAATAAAGAGTGTAGGGCCAAAATGGGAACATTACAAATATCAATAATATTTACATGGTATCAGAGCGGGTGACGAGCCTTTGGAATTTTTTCGTGCCCTAGTTACGTGGAATTATTTCCAGAATTTTTTTGAACGATTTTTTATGAAAAATTGTGCTGTTTTTTTTGAAGATTTTTGGTGAGTAAGAATTTCGAAAAAAATTCGGAATTTTTTCTGTGGCTCAAGAAAAAATTTGAGGGTTTTTGATCTGTGATTTTCATGGCTCGTTGTCCATTTTTGTGGGTATTTTGTGTGCACGACCTGTTTGCATCCCGCGAAGTGGTGAAGACGTCTGTATTTCACGTCGTTTCTGGGCGTGGTTTTGTGACGATCAAGCCTCGTGTTTGCAACCTTAAATCGTGTTTCCTGGTCACGGTTTTTTGGTTTTTGGTTTCGTTTTTTTTCTTGTTGATGTTTTTTGGTGGCAGTTTTCTCCATTACTGCGGAATTTTTTTTCTCTTCTTGAATGCGATTTCACTATATATCTTGTTCGTGTTTTTTTGTTTTGAGGATCTTGGTTGTGATTTTCTGAAGATCTTAGTTCCATAACATCTGCAAAATCTTGCCCGTGATTTATAGAGGATTCCAGAATTTTTTCTGCAAGTTCTGGTTCTTTAATGGCGGTCTAGGGTTCCAGATTTTTCGACTAGGGTTTTTACCCTTTTTTTGAAGGCGGAATTTTTTTTCAATTGCAGATTCTTGGTGGGTTTTTCGAGATCTCAACTGGGTTGGTCTCAGTTTTTTTTGGGTGCATCGTTTTTCGTGCCTCGATTTGTGTGCCACCGGATTTGTCTTGAATTTTGTGCCAGCTGATTGTCTAGTGTTTTGCCAGCTGATCACAACATTACCTCGTTTTTTGTGCTTTGGAAAACGGGAGGGATGGCAACTTTGTCCAATGTTATGTTGGAAAGTTCACAGAGGTTTAATGGCAAGAATTACAATACGTGGAAGCAAAGGATGCTTACCATCTTTGAGTACCAGTGTCTGGATGTGCTTGTTCTTGGTACAGAAGTTTGTCCCACTATTGCTGGGAAGGATCAAGACAAGTATGATGGAGGTAATAGGGAGGCAGTCATGTTGCTCAAGTTATTAGTCACCGATGAGATGCTTCTAGAGGTGCCATCTGGCAAGACTGCTGCGGAGATATGGAAACATATGAAAGATCTCCATGAAACGTCGGATAAAAGCCAAGCTTTCTTTCTGAAGAACATGTTTTCACTGATGATGGATGAGAAGATGTCCCAACAGGAGCATCTTATGAAGATAAAGGAAATAGGCGATCAACTGGAGGCCATTGGTCGCAAGATGGAAGAGGAGGATATGGTAGTGATTACACTGAAGAGTCTACCACGATCCTACGAACATTTTATTGAAACGCTCAACATTAGCTCCACTAATGTTGACTTGAAGTTTGATGAGTTGTGCAATAAATTATTGCAGCAAGCTAGGTGGAGACAACAATTTGGTAGCAACAGTGATATGGTCAGTGCGGAACAAGCATTTGTTTCCAGGGACAAAGGCAAAGGCGAGTCCACTCAGCAGAAAGGACATTGCACATCTGAGGAGGGTTCCAAGAAGAGTATCACCTATCACTATTGTGGGAAGCTTGGTCACATCCAGAGGTTCTGCAAAAAGCGATTGGCTGATCAAAAGTCCAACCAAGAAGAGTCTCAGCAGCAGGCTCATATAGCTGAGCATTTTGAGGAGAAGGCGAAGGAGTCAGCCTTCTATGCATTTTAAATTTTTTTTGTGTTTAGTTAAAATGATGACCATTAAGGGAGGGTATTAGAGTAATTAATAATATTATATTAATGGTCATCTTTATTAAAATAATGTTTATTTATTTATTTATTAATGCTCAATATTGTAAGATATTGTAAGATAAGAGATAAGATCGTCTCCGATCTTATCTGGAGTTTCTTTTTAGAAACTTTCCAGTTTTGTAAATCTTGTAAACTATTTATTGAGCGTCTCGCTCTTGTTAATACATCAATTAATTTACCAATTACTTGCGTAATATGGTAATATGGTATCAGAGCTGAGAAAACCAATTTTTTCGAAAAATTAATAATTTCTCTTTGAAATTATTTTGTTCAGATTTTTCGAAATAATTGATCTTTTGAAAATTTTATAATCCTGGAAATTTTTTCAGTGAAAATTTTCGACACTTCTTGGGCGTCTGAATTTCGGAGATTTGTGTTTAAAGAAATTCGAGGGTTTCTGGGGCGATTTCGTGTTTACTTGGCCGCGGATTTCATTCTTGTGTTCGCCATTTTCTGGCCGTGTTTTTTTGCCCAGGCCGCGTTTCTTGGGACGCGTGTGTTTACGAAAGCGATTTTTGGTCGATCTTCGGCTCCACGACCAGTGTGCTGCTTGTTGGCGGTGTTTTTGACATTTGCATTTTTTTGTCTTCTGCGAAGCGCGCGACAAGATCTCTGCGTGTCTACGCCAGCCGTTTCTGGCGATTTCAGAACCGTTTTTTCTGTTGGTTTTAGTCTTTTTGGACTGCGTTTTCATTAGTGCTTGGGAAGCGTGGGCGTTAAACATACGCATTTTTGTTGAGATTTCAAGCTATTTTCTGCAACTCTCTGGTTTGTCAATGGTGGCTAGGGCATCCTGAAAATTCGTCCAGGTTTTTGACACGTTTTTCGAAGTCAGAAAATTTTTCGATCACAGATTCCTGTGGGTTTTTCGAGAGCTCAACTGGGTTGGTCTCCGAATTTTCTGCATTGTTTTCCGTGCCTCGAATTTTGTGCCATACGTACACTGTACTTTCTGCAGTCTGTACCTGAATCTGTCCCGTTTTCTGCATTGGAATTTGTGCCTCGAGTTTCGTGCATCAACCTCTTCTCAGTACCTCGTTTTTCGTGCCTCGAAAAGCGTGAAGATGGCCAGTTTAAGCAATTTAATGCTGGAGGGCAGCCAGAGATTTAATGGCAAAAATTACAACACCTGGAAGCAGCGGATGTTAACAATTTTTGAATACCGCTGCCTTGATCAGATGATCCTCGGCAACGCTACTCGTCCTGAAGCGGCGGGTAAGGATCAGGATAAATTTGATGAGCAGAATCGTGAAGCCGTCATGCTTATTAAGCTTTCGGTTACTGATGATCAGCTCCCTCAGATTCCACTGCGAAAATCAGCTAAGGAGATCTGGGATCACTTGAAGGATATGCATGAAACTTCCGACAAAAGCCGTGCGTTTTTCTTGAAGAATATGCTGTTTTCTATCATGATGGATGAGAAGACAACTCTGCAAGCGCACTTGAATAAAATCCAGGAGATCAGAGATCAGTTGGAGGCGATTGGTCGGAAAATGGAGGAGGAAGACATGGTTGTGATCACCCTGAAGAGTTTACCGAAGTCCTATGAACATTTCATAGAGACCCTCAACATTACGTCTGCTAATGTTGATCTCAAGTTTCCGAATTTGTGCACTATCCTGTTGCAGCAGGATCGCTGGAGACAACAGTTCGGTAGCAGTGAATCATCATCCTCCACGGAGCAGGCCTTTGCAGCAAAAACTCAGTCAAAGCATCATGGTAAAGGTCAGCCTTCACAGCAGAAAGGCTCAAGTCAGCGCTCCACCAGTCCGAAGAAGAAAAATATACAGTGCAATTACTGTCATAAATTTGGCCACATCAAGAAAGATTGCCGTGCTCGTTTGGCTTCTGAGCAAAAGAAGCAGGGAGGGTTTCAGAAAGCGAATGTCGCCGAGCACTCTGAGCAGAAGGAATCTGCCTTTTATGCACTGATGGCAAAAAGGCCCGCAGACCATGTCAAGTCCTCTGCTTGGTACATAGATTCTGGTGCCTCGCGTCATTTCTCACATAGGCGTGATTGGTTCACAAACTTTTCCCCTTGCACTGACTCAGTAATCTTTGGAGGAGGTGAGGAATACACAGTTGTCGGCACAGGCACTGTTCAGGTTCAGTCTGGCGGGAGGGATCTCATATTCCTCAACGTGTATTATGTACCTGATATTGAGCTCAATCTTCTCTCAGTCAGTCAGATTATGCGGCATTCTCCCCAGATGGATGTGGTATTCAGCTCGCATAGATGTTCGATTGTTGATCGAGAATCTCGCACAACGGTGGCCGTTGGGATAGAGGATCATGGCCTTTACAGGCTTGTGGACACTGGTGATTCTCCGGAGTTAGCCTTGGCAGCTAGAAATTCAGCTGTCACCAGTCTTTGGCACCAGCGGTATGGGCACTTGAACGTGCACTATCTCTCTCAGCTTGCTCGGGAGGGACTTGTAGATGGCTTACCTGACATTCAGACTCAGCATCAGGGCGTTTGTGGTGCTTGTCAGGCTGGGAAGCAGCATCGCACACCGTTCAAGGATGGCGACTCTTGGCGGGCTTCTAAGGTACTTCAATTAGTTCATGCTGATATTTGTGGCCCTATGTCTGTTTCTTCTGTAACTGGTTGCAAGTACTTTCTACTTTTTGTTGATGACTATAGTAGGAAAATGTGGGTGTACTTTCTTAAACAGAAATCAGAGGTTTTTAATGTATTTCAGAAGTTTAAGGCCTTAGTTGAAAAAGAGTCCAGTTCTTGTATTATAACTCTTAGGTCAGATAATGGGGGGGAATTCTGTTCTAGTGCATTCTCCAACTTCTGTGATACTCATGGGATAAAACGTCAGTTAACCACACCCTACACTCCTCAGCAAAACGGTGTTGTAGAGCGACGCAATCGTACGATTGTTGAGATGGCTCGCTCCATGTTGCAACACCGGAGTGTCCCTACTAAGTTTTGGGCAGAAGCCGTCAATACATCCGTCTATCTCCTTAATAGGTCACCTACTCATGTTGTTAAGGGGAAGACTCCTGAGGAAGTTTGGTCTGGTCGCAAACCTAGGATCAGTCATTTGAAAGTTTTTGGCTCCCTTGTGTATGTTTGGATTCCAGAGGCCAAGCGCACTAAGCTGGACTCCAAGAGCCAGAAACTCATGTTCACAGGGTACAGTGACAACCACAAGGCATATCGGCTGATTGATATAGACACTGATCGTCTTATCTTCAGTCGAGATGTTGTCTTTGATGAGGAACGAGGTCCATTTCACTCTTCCTCACCTGTTCAGCATTCAGAGGATCAGCCTCTATAGGGTCCTGATATGAGTGTCCGACTTCCATTAGGTTCACCTGATGGGAGGGATGACGAAGACCTAGTCTTTGATGATGCTCAACCTGAGTTTCCTCCAGATGATCATGAACATCTCCCTGCTGAACCTGTTCCAGATCCACAACCAGATCCAGCTCCTCCTGTTGCATCTGATGTTGGCACATCTACTCTCCGACCGAAATGGTGGGCTAAGACTATCAGTGATCTTCGTGCTGATGAGCTCATTGAGGGTAGATCATCCAGAAACAAGAGCAAACAGCAGTCTACAGAATTTTGCTCTCATGGCCAACATTCACAAGGTGTTTATGAGCCTCGGACATATTCAGAGGCAAAAGGGATACTGAGTGAGAAAGCGATGGAATCGGAATACGAGTCTTGAAGAATCACAGGCCCTTCGATCTTCCTCGGGGAAGAAGCCCATTAGCTGCAAATGGGTGTACAAGGTGAAGTACAAAGCTGACGGAACCCTTGACAAGTACAAAGCTCGTCTAGTTGCACGGGGGTTCTCACAGAAAGAAGGCATTGACTATGAGGAGACCTTTGCTCCTACAGCCAAAATGAGTACCATACGGCTCGTCCTTGCCTTAGCAGCCCAATTTGGTTAATTACTTGCGTAATAATCTTTAGTTTATTAGGTAGTTTCTATTTTATACGTCAGTTTAGAGTTTAGTATGTTTCTATTTTTGTTCTTTGTTTTTCTCTATATAAGGAGACTACGCCTCCATCTGTAATCATCCAATC
This sequence comes from Sequoia sempervirens, assembly GCA_007258455.2. NCBI lineage: Eukaryota > Viridiplantae > Streptophyta > Pinopsida > Cupressales > Cupressaceae > Sequoia > Sequoia sempervirens. Next base: position 8,900 of record VDFB02072494.1, read on the forward strand.
TTGAATATCAATAATATTTACAAAACTCCATCTTCCCATGTCTGTTCAGACATGACATCAAGCTGTACGGAGCCGTACGAATCAGTTCTTTTGCTGTTTTCACAGAAAATCTGTCATAAAATTGACAAAATAGGGTATTCTTGTAAAATCTTTTCTCAACCAATGCTTGGAGTGTATATTTTCATTGATTCAACATGGAAGACATCCAAAAATAGTTACAAGTCGAGCATATGTCTTTTTTTTTCAAAACCTAATGTCTATGTCATTAACTTGACAATTATGCTCTCTTTTTGCAACTTTTCAAACATGAACTAAGAAACAAAACAACCAAAAAGGACCTTACATGATTCCCATGGTCCTTTAAGACCTTATTAGACTCAGGAAAGCCAAAAACAAGAGTTGAGAACAAACCCCAACCTTGTAGCGAGCCAAAATCCATCTAGAAATTCAAATTTGTCTTTTTGGCGAGAAACCACAAGTTGGAATTCTAGGCCTATCAAAGCTATTTAAACCATAGTTGCAAAACTCGCCAAATGCAAAAACTTGCCAAGCCCGAAAAATACGGTATGGAAAAAACTCGGCAACTTAAAAAATTGCTTGAACTTCATTAAAATCACATTTTTTTTGCAAAATTCAATGATAAGATGCATCCAATGAGTCAATAAAATGAGTACATAGAAGAAACAAGCTGAGTCTAGTTATATTTGATTGATTTGAAAGAAAATTAGATACAAAATCGCATCCCCATGTGGAATGCTCAATACGCTGATAGTATACTGATAGTTTGAAACAAAATGAAAATAGCAAATTGTTTTTGTAAAACTGAAAGTAAATACAACATTAATATATTTCAGCTTTTACAAATTCACATCTTCCTCTTCCCATGTCTAGTACTTCTCAGTGTTCTCACTACGGGAGAGGCTGTAGTTGTAGGCATCTGCTGTGGCTCCTCAACCTCCATCCTGGATGCAGAGGCTACTACTGGTGGCTCTGGCACTGCCAATGACTCCTCCTTAGGATCATCCTCAATGTCATCCAATGAGAATGCAAATCCACCCTCGTCCTCCATTGCTTGTCGCTCAAAGTCATAAATCTCATTGTCAGAAAACAATGGAGGTTGCTCATCTTGCCCTATCCAATCATTGTATGGATCTATCTCATCCAAATCAATTGGATCATCTGATATCTCCTTAACTTGTTTTTTGCGCAGCCGAAGATTATATTGCACATACACAAGGTCATTCAGGCGTTTCTGAGCTAGTTTGTTCCTTTTCTTTGTGTGGATGGCCTCAAACAAGCTCCAATTGCGCTCACAATTGGAAGAGCTACAAGGCTGCGATAAGACACGGAGGGCAAATTGCTGGAGATGTGGGGTATTTCCACCCCAATTTGACCACCAAACATCTACAAAAAACAAATTAAGAGTTAGAAGAGAACCTAGAAACTTAGAAAGGAAAGTCAAAACTCAAAAGTTGAAATTTGAAAACATATTTTATCAAATTATCAATATTTGTAACTTGTAAATTTCAAAATTTATACCTGGTGGTTGATTGTGTATTGCTCTCTTTGCTAGCTCTAAAGAGAAGAGTTCACCCCTTTTTTCTCTATAACTTTGGATTTCATTAACAACAAGGTCTCCTGCATCAAGGTCAGGTGACATTCTCTGAATTCACTTCATGAGTCCCTCCATAACCTCTCTAGTAGGATCTGAGTAGGTGCTTGAATGGAAGAAATGAGGGTTCAAGAAGTAGCCTGCTGCATGGAGGGGTTGGTGGAGTTGATGGTTCCACCTCCTGTCAATAATCTCCCAAATGGGATCAAATTTGAGGCTGTCCCCTTTATAATAATTTTTTATAGCCTCCTTGGCCCTATCCATGGCCTCGTAAAGATATCCCATTGGGATTTTATCCCCATCCACCAAATGGAGCACTCTAACCAAGGGCTCTGAAAGCTACAAATTACAATATAAAATGCAAAAAGATTAGAGTTTCAAATTTACAATGAAAGACATCAAAAAATTTATTCAATTTGAATTCAAATTCAAAGTTTTGAAATTGAAGTTACCTTCACAATCTCTGCAGCCTTTTTTGCAAATTCAGCATCAAACACAATTCTTGACACGTTATCTCCATCCGACTTCTTTGAATAGGTTGAGTCATCCCATGATTGACTCACAAACATTTGATTTAAAGCCGTCAAAGAACCAAGAATGGTTTGCAACGTTAAGAAGATCGTTGCAAACCTTGTGACACTTGGCCTCACCAATTCTTTCCCATGGGTGTGCTCCCTCATCAAGCGAAGAACCCAAAGGTGATTGTAGATATATTTAGTGATTCTCCTCGTGTCCTCTACAATTGGTGTGACCCAATCTAGTTTTCCTATGTCCTCCAAAAGAAGGTCAAGGACATGAGCTGCACATGGTGTCCAAAAAATTGAGGGGTGTTTATCTTGGAGAAGTCTTCCTGCTGCCACATATGCTGCTGCATTATCAGTTATGATTTGCACAACATTTGCAATCCCCACCTCCATGCAAACTCCCTCCAACATCTTAGCCAAATTTTCTGCACTTTTTACAATGTGGGAGGCATCAACTGATTTTAAAAACACCACCTCTTCTTTGCATGCAACCAAAAAATTAATGATGGTACGGTTTTTTCCATCTGTCCACCCATCAGAAAGAATAGAGCAGCCATATTTTTGCCATTTTTCTTTTTGCTCCTCTACTGCTGCCCTTGCCCTTTTAGTTGCATTAGTAAGCAACCTACAAGTACAAAGTGAAATTAAGTACACAATTTTAACTTGTAAACAAAAAAATAGCTTAAATTCATCATAAATTAAACTTAAAAAACATAAATTAAATAACATAAACTAACCTCCCACTCAAGTCCGTGCGAGAAGGCGCCTTGTAGCCTTTTCCTGCAACTGTCAATGCGGTGACCAAATTGTGCCAGTAAGGAGAACTCGCCACATTGAAAGCAATATTGTTAAAATACCAAAAATTTGCACAAGCAATGTCTGCTTGCTCATGCACCTCCCTATTCCATCTAGTCGCCTCTAAGGAAGGTTGTGCACCAGTTGTGTTTCTAGGCACAAAAAAACTATCCAACCATGTCGATGTAGGTCCTGTAGCTGCCCTTGCCCCTGGTGCTCTACTAGAGGAAGATGAAGGGATGGAGGTTGAGGTGCCAATGGGTTTCCTTGACCTTCGCACACGTGGGCCACGAAGAGAGCCCACTATCTCTTGAATCTCTTGAGTAACATCATAATCATCATCTGACTCAACTGGAACACCTTGAGAAGAGGCAATGGTTGCTTGCATTGCTGCTCTTGCTATCTCTCTTTTCATTTTTTTTTGTTCTGTAGCTGAAAGTATGGCATTCATTTGTCTTTTTATTTCTTCTGTTGTATGAGGACATTCCTTAGCATCACGTTGAGGGATGCCTGCAAGATGGTACTTGAGGCGATTGATGCCCCCACGATATACTTTTTTACATGGAATGCACTATACTGTGCCAGGTACGAGTCCTAGATAAGCATACTTCCAAGCAGGATCTCTAGCTCCTGGAGGACGTTTACCTACAAAGTCCGCAGGCACGGATGGGGCAGAGCCTGAGGCAGAAGCGGGTTCAGAAGCCATTATCAATTAACTATTAACCTACACAAGTGAAAGTCATAGCACAACTTGTTAGTTTTTGATAGAAATTTAAAAACAAACTAAATTAGATTAAATCAAAAGAGATTTACTTTAAGTTTAAATTACTAAAAATCTATCACTAGATTCTAAACATTTTCATAACAAAAAAATTGGATTTAAAAATAAAAAATAAAAACTAGGGTTTCAAAAAAATGTGAAAAAATGTAAAAAATGTGAAAATGATTTCAAACTAGTAAAAAATTAAGCTAATCTAAGATTGTAAGCATGTTATTCAACAAAAAAGAGGATTCAATCATTCAAAAAAAAAAAAAAAATAACTAGGGTTTAAAGAAAATTTAAAAAAAATGAAAAAATCAGCAAAATATGTTAAAAAATCAGAAAAAATCGTTAAAAAATCTTGTTTTGATGAATCTAAATCTTGTTTTGATGAATCTAAATGCATTTAAATCATTTTCACACTACAATCAAATGATTTTTAAACATAGAACCAACAAGAATGAATAATTTTTTTTTAAAAAAGAAAGAACAAGAAAAATGAGAAACCCTACCTGGAAATCCAATTTGCCTTCTAAATTCGATGTAAATGCCCTTCAAATCTTGTCTTTTGGATGCAAAATCACTGCAAATGAGTGCACAATGCCTTGAGAGGTTTTTTGCTGAGTGTGCGAAGAGAGTGAATGAAAAAAGACAACTTAAAATTGCTTTTTAGCGGCTACCTGGGCGTTCTAACTGTCGCGTAGGTTTTTCTAGAAAACTCGCCGTACTTTCTGGAAAACTCGCCAAAAGTATGGCGAGTTTTTCCAGAAAGTATGGGCGAGTTTTCTGGCGTACAAGTGCCTGGAAAACTCGCCGCCTGAAAAAACTCGCAAGTTTTTCACTACTTGCCGGGTTTTGTGCGAGTCTTGCAACTATGATTTAAACCATCTGAAATGATCCTAATGGATCCCTCATGACCCCTACTAACACAAACAAAACTCCTAACACCCTAATAAAGCATAAAAAGACACATTGAGAGTGATGCTTCTGCATCAAAATCACCTGAGTAATCGATTTGCTAACATAATGGGTGAGAAACATTGGGCATGCCAGAAAAGCATCGGGTAGATGCATATTATGCAACATTTGTATACCATTTTGGTGATACACAATATGAAATAATCATGAAACTGGATAATTATTGCTAACACCTTCCACTGGTTTGCCACTTCTAATTCAATATGATTGATCCACAGTAACATGCATCTTCCTCTTTCTGAACTCTTCTGAAAAGGTGCAACTCATGTAACAACAGTAGCACCTTGAGATTATCTCAAGAATTACTGGTTTGTTTATGAATTATACAACAATGCTTGGGGACCAATGTAAAATGTAAATGGATTTGCCAGTAAGCATTGCTCAATTTGTTGAGTATACCATGCCCAAATATTACTCTGTGGTGGTGCAGTTTTTTCCAGCTTTTGTTAATAATTTTCTTGTAAAATATATTGATCCAGCTTATGAATACCATCTTATGTCAATCTGCATTTAATTGCATTTGTTCAAAGCATCTACATGAATGCAGAAATCCTTATCGTAATTTGTTTGGCACATTATTGTTGCTCCCATTAACATGATAGTCTATTTTTCAGAGACTTCTGGTTGCTTTTTGTCCTCATTCAATAGGTATCTCTTTTCTCAGCAAATAGTGCCGTGGATGAGGAAAATCTGCAACAGTCTTTATGCATCTCCTTTAACATTCAACATGTACTAAAAGAACCTAAGCTTCCTTATTTGCAAACGTCTCCTAACAACTTGCCCTACAATATCATTAATTGGCATTTCTTTAGGTTTATTAACAACTTTGCTGTCCCCCATCACCGTAACCTTGTGATCATGCTTTAGTGGAGAAAAGCTTTCAAGTCTCGAGTACACTTTTCTATAAAAACAAATATAATTGTCTTTTGAAATGTGCCAGAGTGTTATACAAACCAAGCAACATTTTTCTATATAATGTCCTAAATTCTAGGGATCAGTAGTATTCAATTTACTCTCCTTGGCAATGCTAATCTGACATGACCCAAAAATCCCATCTTGGAAGGAATAAAGCTCACTTCTAGCAACTTATATATTTCATCTTTAAAGGTTATTGGACAGGGACCATTCTTCTCTGTAACAGCATTCAAACTTCTAAAAGTACTGTACACTATTAGTTCATGTGTTTTCCAGATTTTCTTTTGTGCAATCACCACTGGGGATGGCCAGTCACTGGTTGCTATTTAAATATGATTACACCTTTTTTCTCTATGGTGTTTGCCTGACTGTGATAGCACTGGTATTAATTGCGTTGAATGGACACACAATGTTGGCAGTACCTGCTTCATATCTTTGTAAGTCCATGCAAAAATCTCTTTTATGTCATGTGAATATTGATAGCAACTTTATCCAATTCTATGCTCAAGTCTTCTCCCATCCTTATGAGTTATGACCTTGGGATCACTGGCCGTTCCCAAATTGAACTCTTATCATACTTTAAAATTCCTTACCTTAAAACCATAGGCTGGGTTCTAATTCCGCCTTTCCTGTCTTAAAGTTTGAGAGTATAGTCATGATTTGTTTGAAAATCACTGGTTGATAAATTCTATTGGCTAGGGTGTCATGGCTTTGAATTTCAATGAGCTAAGCCAGAAAGAACATGTCATACACACTCATTTTCCGGTGAGTCCTTTGTTGGACTAATCGCCAGCGTCTCCCTTCAGATTCGTAACATGGACTAACCGCCTCCCATGGATCTGTTTATCTTTGGCGTTTGTATTGGGCATTAACATGTCGATCTTTTGGTGCAATGGCAAACGTATTCCAACAAATGGTATCAAAGCCGTGGTCGCAGGTTCGAATCCCCTCGGGCGATGCCGAGGGGGGGGATTGTTGGACTAATTGCCAGCGTCTCCCCTTCAGATTTGTGACATGGACTAACTGCCTCCCGTGGATCCATTTATCTTTGGCGTTTGTATCAGGCATTAATAGGTCAATCTTTTGGCGCAACAACAAACGTATTCCAACATCCTTGACCAGAATTTCTGGTATCTTTGGAACAATAATCAAGGGGTAAAATTATTTTGTCATTGGGTTCGTATTATTCTTGCTTTGAATCAGAAGCAGGCTCCAAAGCTTTATTGACCTCCCCTATAATTTCATCTTGAAGGATGTCAATTGTTAACCGTGTTTACCTAATTTTCATGGAAGTTTATGTATGCTCTCAATGACATATTACAACTATTGTCACAGAACATCATAATGCTGATGTATACTCTCCATCTTGATTATCACAAAATGATTTAACAAATTGCCAGCTATCATGATTTGTTGGCTTGGTGCGGTAGCTGATCCTAGTAGTATTTGTTAATTTATCTGAAATCAGTTTGTATTGGTGCTGGTTTTACCTTTTTTTTCCATATGTTCTGGAAGTACATTCACTCAGCTGCAATTGAAAAGAGCATTTGATAAAAATAAAATATCTTATTTCAAGAGTTATTTTTAGTATACCATTTATGTCCAGCATCAATTAATCATGGCCATCTTTGAGTTTATCTGCTTTTTTCCTTATGCTTGCAAGCTGTGGTAAATAAGTTGTTAACTTCTTGAATGGGACTGTCAACATTTCGCCATTTACTAGAAGTAGAGGCAACAGATGTCTTTTGGTAATGTTGCCTCTACTTCTTATGGAGAGTTGTAAGAAAGATCACTTAATCTTTTTCGGGTCTCCTTGATATTTCAGGATGTCTGCTGCACTTCAAAGTGAAAGTCCGTTTTGTGTGTATGCTTAATTTTGGTGCTTTTCATGTACGCAACTATTATCAACATTGAAAAAATAAATTTTAGCTAAAATTCTAGCCTTTCTCTTGATAAATCATAAAACTCTGTAGTAGGATTTTTGTTGTGCTTGTTTTCTTCACAGATTTCCCTTCTGCTGCAAATGCTTGTACTGATAATGTCTAGTGTTGCTTTTGTGACTTTGGGGGCTTGTATTGTAGCATATACCTTTCTTTGGTGTAGCTTTGATGGATGTTTGGTTTATCCTTTCCTGGTAAACTCAGGTTTTGTTTTTGGTCTCTGTTGTATGCTTTATGCTCTCGGATATGTGTCATTGTTGGTTTTATTATTCACTCTGGTTGACCTATTTTCAATATTTGTGCACATTTATATATTTCAATTCATTTATTCTTTCTTTCTCAGTAGTTTTTATAGATTTTTGAAACTTTTTCTTTCTATCTAATTTTCTATCATGGCTCAAATGCAGGTTGGGCTGATGACTATTGAGTAGTAATTTAGCATAATTTTATTCATGTTCCCCAACCTATTCCTTTATTAGTCAAGTCAAAGAGTAGGAGTTGAAAAATTGGTAAAAAGCTTGGAAAATAGTTGCCTAAATGGTAACTCAAGCCGCCTGACTGGATTAACTATGAAATTTCACTAACACTTTGTAACTAGTTGATAAAATGGAAAAGAGTTGAATCTGCTTGTTTTTGTTGAAACTTGGTTCGATGCCATGAGTACTTGGCCATCTGAGGAGGGTATTGTCATTGTGTGGCTGTGATGATAGATGTAAATAATATTTCAGGGTTTAATATTGAGAAATGCAGCATAATTTGCTAGGGCAGTTCAAGCTTTCCTTTTATTAATATTTTTTTTGAGGTTATTGGGTTTTCCTAACCTCAATTGCTTCAACAGATGAAGATAGGCTGCCAGTCTGTAGAGATTATCAAAAAAGCAAGTGTTCTCGTGATTCTTCATGCAAATATGCCCATCCAGAACCACATACACAGGTAGGGCTTGCACTCTCCATTATCCTTGAAGTTTAATGTGTCCTTAAATTTCTCGAGATCCTTTTTCCTTGGTGCAAGCAGTATACTTCATTAGTGTGCTTTCTAGTAGACAGACAAACCAGATGGTTACATCTTACAAGAAATTTGATATTCTGTACGAGGAACGATTGTAAGACCACAAAGCAACCAGTTTATTCTGTTTATAATTTCATCTTTAAATCTACAAGTTTGTATGCCTTGTGTTTCTATTTGTAGTGCTCGTGCTTGATATCTGTGTTGTTTACATGAACTTGTCATTGGTATCCAGCAAGTGATCCCTTATATGTCAGCTTTGTTTATGCATCAAGCAGCTTATCTATTATTTGTAGATTTATTTATGATCATACTGGTGGCAGGTAGTTGACAACTATGTGACTATTTGCCGTGACTTTCAACGAGGAAAATGTAAACGTGAATCATGCCGTTTTTATCATCAATCTAAACAATATGCTAGCTATAGAAATGGACGTGCATAGAGTGTAGCTGACCTACCCTTGAGAAGATAGCCTTTTACAGGTACTACAAAATCATTTTCAATTTTTTCTTTCCAGTTTTATAGTTTTTTAGTTCAATATTGTTGGAATGGTAAGTGATTTTTGAATTATAATTGAAATAAGGTTTGCTTAAATTTGTAATCTGTATCTGAAGCGAGTGTTTGGAGTAAGATATGAAACCACCTTTTGATTTTTATAACTCTTTCTTATAGAGGAACCTTAGCATCATTTAGCAAAGCAAGATGCTTCATTTGCTGGTTGCTTTGCTCATTTGCTTTAGCAGGCTGCTGCTGCTGATTTTGCTGCCAAATGCTTCTGACGCTCATGTTGGGGCTCATGAAATTGTTAGTGAAATGTAGCTGTGTTTTTCCAAAGCATTATCTGTCCTGCTAGCCAGATATCAAGCTATGTTATGCTGCAGCAGTGCTTTAATTGCTGCAAGTTGTATCATGTACTATAACAACCATTATGTTTGTTGTGTAGATTGCTGTTTTAGGTGCTATACATTACATGCTTGCAAGCAACAGTAGCATGACATTAGCTTCTATTTGCACTGTTAGCAGAAGTATTTCACATCTTAGTTAGCCTGTTTGTTTTCTACATAGCACTTTCTAATTGGCAAACTCAAGTCTACATTATAAGTGTTGGAAGTTTTTTTGAGCTTTGGTTTGTACAAGTAACAAGATTGGAAACAGCTATTTGGAGTTTGCGATGGAGATGACCAAAATTATCTGGGTTTTTGGTAAGTGTTTCTTGTTCATATGCATATTTTCTTTAGATACTTTTGCCTTGTCTTTAACTCTCATTTTGTGGTGCATGGTTATTTTTTGGAAGCCTAAATGATCTCATTAAGCTTGAGTAACAACTAAGTCTCAAGATTCATTGAGTTGCTCAATGCTCTTATTTGATGTATGCTCATGATTATATACAAGTTTCCTTAGGAACTATTAAGTAGATTTCTACCCTACCTGTGTTTATTCACATAAAATATTATACCCAAAACATGTTAAAAAATCAGTTAAAGACAATGGTAGATTATTGGAGAATAAATACTCAAGAATTTGGGTTTGTGGGATGTAGATATTAGTGAAACTTAAATTTCTATACATAAATGGAAATGTGCTGAAGTGGGATCCAATTGGGACGTTTTACAAATGTGTGACATTTCTACAATTCTCTAATGTTACTTTTTAATGCCACAGCTTTCTTTTGGGAATAAGGTTATTTTATAAAGTATTGTTTGTTTTTTCCAATTTCGGTTCATTTTAATATTTTAAGACATTGAACTGCAAATGTAACATGTAAGAAGTATGGTGAGTGGGGACTGCTTTTATATTTCACAGCTTACGAGAAATGATGCTATCAATTAACTAGAAAGAGGCATCTGAGATAATGTCTGAAACATGCTGAAAAATGTCGATCAAGTTGGTCTATACTTGGTGAGAAAATCAAAGAAAGCTACTTATGTGATTTATGTTGTTCAGTCAAATTTGTCCATAGGAAATTGGAAACCGGAATAAGTTGGATGCCCTCTTTATGCTACTTCATGGGTGATGCTGAGTACAATGAAATCTATCCATAGGAAAAGTAAAGCTACACAAATTTGGATACATTATTCTGAAGAAAGAGGAGCACATGGGGAAAAATGAGTACTCATTAGTATAGTTTGAACATATGATATCTAGTACAGTTTAGAATGGCTAGAGAAAAAGATCAGTAACAAGAACATGAATTTATATGCCATACAGCCGGCTTATAACCACAAATTTGGGTTAGTTGAAATTGTACATACTGGTATACTGAGGGCCTGAGTTCAAGTTTCCTATCCTGTTTGGAAGTTAAAAAAAAGAAGTGCTGCCATGCCTGCAGATTCTCTAGTCTCTGTACTTCCACCTTTGTTGCTTAGCACCTTTTATTCATATTGCGAACAGTCAAGTGTTCTCATAAGCCATCTTTAGTGTAAGTAAATAAAAGTATTGAAAATGAGATGGTTAATTTGACAACACTAATCTTGACTGATAGTGCTCACATTACCATTTTTTAGTTTGGCCAGTACAAAAGTTATATCTTATTTACAGGGAAAGCGTGTTGATTGTTTAACATGCTATAATCTCAATAATTTGCATTCAAGTGTTAATTTGTCTCATCCGGAGTTTTTAACTAGTTGATCCTATGACTCATTCCTTTCTCATCTTTTGGTCTTTTTGACTCCGAGTACTCTTATCATATAGTAGTAAACGTTAAATGTTCATATTTGAAGATACTTTTTGCTTACAATGTTTATACCTTTCTCCCCCACAAACCCTCACGCCAGTTGAAGTCACAGTGTGAAGAATGGACATAACAGCAGCTCTAGCTGATAATCAATAATTATTAAATTTTGATTTTCTTTGGCTTAAAAATAACGAGGATCTGGGTTGTACTTCAAACTCGAAGTTGTAGCTGTCTTTGGTCGCTTCATTTACAGCTTAAAGTTTGTCTCAATATTTTGTTATTTAATATTGTTCTATTTCCGGAGATTTTTCTATAACATTAGCATTGCTGCTTAATAATTTATCAATTATTGTGGCAAAATTTATATTCATATTTAATGATTACAAGAGACGTTTTCTGAGTGCATTTAGACATTGAGATCTTTAAACAGATCCTAAAGAGCATCTTGTAATTTTCTTTCTATAATTTGACTAACATTAAATTTTTTGGATTCGGTGCAGACATGTAATGTCTATTAGGTATTATGCCCTTTGACGTGTCATAATGGGAGTGTTTAGACCATCGCTTATATGAGGCCAAAAATAATTAATTCTGTGCATTCTTGGGCATCTGAGTTAAAACAAGTAGTCGAGGTGAATGTTGGTTAGATGGGTAGATTAGTGTATTAGAAGATAATTATATTTATGTTTAGTGGGTGAGCACAACCATACAATGGACCGAAGCCCACTGGAATCTTCAAAAGCTTTACTCAAATGATTATCCACATTTTAGGCTGTCAGGATGAGTTAAGGGATATTTTTTGTGTTGAGTTCTTTGACTGAATCCCTGGAAACTATGCTAATGCAAGCAGTCAGTTTTATGCCTAGGTGAGGCATGCCTCAATCAACAATGTGGGAGGATTCATGTCCGATAAGGACAAAGAAAACTTAAGAAATTACCATAGTTTCATGTAAGCCATTGTCTAGGTTAGGAAGGGACAATTTTACTAATCATGAGAAGGAATAAAGAGGAGAGATTATGAGTAGAATAGCATTTGGAAAAAATGTGTAGTATATTTTGTTCTACAATAGATGATTTAGTTCACTCTGGGGTCCATCATCAACAAAACAAAAGTTCAGTATTCTAGAGTTCGCATTATATTTAGTGTTCGCCATGGGGTTCTGCTCAGGGAAAACAATAAATGTACTACGTTTAAAATGAAAATACATAAAATAAAAGTAACCTTGTAAAATTTAATATGTTAAAAGCATAAACAGCAGCTGTAAACATTAAAAAAATAATTCTTGATGGGTATTTTACTAGCTAGAACAAATTTTGCTTCATTGAAAATAAAAAAACAATAAAAATATAATTTTTATAACTTTAATTATTTCAAAAACTAGTTTACTAACTATTATGAGTGTGTATTACTATTATTCTTGAACAAAAAGGTTTTATCCTAGGTAAATTAGAAGAAAATGAAAAAAATATATTACAAAACAAAATTTCCTTTCCAAACAATGATAAAAGAAAAAGAGAATAAAATTTAAAGGTTCAATTTTAATTAATTCTAATTAGCTAATAACCTATTAATCAATGCATCATTTTGTATGGGTAAAAAAATCTTTACGTAGTTAAGTTAATAGAAAATAAAAAAAATATAGTACAAACCCTAAATTATTGAAAGACACTTACGAAAATTACTCCAAAATTTACTTCAAATTAATTGGCTAGCTGAATCTTCATAACCATCATTTATTAAAAATTGTTTAATAAACCCATTAAAAATATTAGTATAAAAATTACAATTTAAAATTATGATTCAAATTAACTTGCTACTTGAATCTTATTAATCATCATTCATGAAATATTCTATTCGATAAAATAATGATTGCTTTGCATATTTTTGGCATGATTGCAAGCAACAAGCTTCCCAACAACTTTGTTAATGATAATTTGTAGCATGGGACAATATTTGTGTGGTGAGATGACATCCTTCCCCAAGAAGACACTACATGATGATCTTGATAATGCTTGATCAATCTTGGCTATAATAGGCTCTCTTATGCTTGAAGATAGATTGCAACAATCCTCTGTGTAGTGGTTGTGGGTTTAAGGGTTATATAGATTGATTTAGATGTTGAAATCAATTATTTGTAGTTGCGTATAAACATCTTGGCTTGAAGAGAAGTTTTTTAATTTAGTGTGGTGGAAATTTTCCAAGATTGATCTTGAGATTTGGCTAGACATCGTGGAAGATGTATTTTTATCTATACAAATCTAGGGTTCATTTTTAGGATTAATAATTTTTTGTTTAGGCCTTATGAATAATTATGAGTGGAATTTTGAGATTTTATAGGGATACTATCTAAACACTTGAAGAGGAATTGTTGTGAGCACCTCATTTTTGTAGTAAAACAAGTGTAGATTTAGATGTCCTTACATTTGGTATCAGACTAGCTTTCAAACAAACAAAAAATGTAGATAGCTTTCCTTTATTTCCTCAAGATCATAGTTAGCAAGCTATAATCCAAATTTATGTACTTCCTATCTTATGGTTACGTGCGGAAAGTTTTTATCTCATAGTTTACATTGTATATGACCATAGTGGCATTACCTTAGAGAACTTTAGTAAGCTTTGACAACAACAATATCCACATTAAGAATCTTCATTACCAATCACCTACCTTTGGGTATGTAACATCTAAAGAGGTTTTGCATGCATTAAGTGTAAACATAGTCTTGACTAACCTCTTTTTCCTTCTTATTTGATAACAATGTAATCACAATTTCAATTTCAACTAATTTTTTTCCCGAGGGACAAATCTTATGGTGCTAGCATATTCTAAACCTCTCTTAAATATTAAACAGGAGATTTATCAAGGGAAAAGTCTAAAACCTTGACAATCGCTTTGTCTTCTTAGTCATCAACTTGCTAGTGGGAAGCTAAATCTTTATACCAATATCTTGATAGTTCATGTTGAGAGAGTAAGGGGGTAAAAATGTCCTAAGGTGAACATTGAATGTTGTTTCCCAAGTTTGCATTAGGGTGATATTGACTTCAAGTAATCAACTAACAAGTAAAAAAATAATGAAGATTACAACCTCCCAAACATAGAACTCTAGTGATGCATCACTTAATAATCCAATGCCTCAACACGTGAAGGTTCAAGCAACCATGGATGACATTCTTTTATGAAAGCTTTAATGCTACATCTATTTTTCATTCAAGAAGCTCTTATAATAAGAAATGGACACCCCTTATCATTGATAAAATATCATTCAATTCACATTAATATAAATAAGGCATAAAAACATTATATGACAAGAAGCTTAACCTTATCAAAGAAGAAATAGCATCCATGTTGGGTTAGAAATAATCATATTGAATCTTAATAAAAATAAAAAGCATGCACATACAAACACATTTGTATTAAAAAATGCACCAATCACAACATTTCTACTCAATACAAACATTCATAATTGTGTTTTATGGTTGCTTCTATATTGAATTGTAGTTGGTTTCCATTTGTGAAGTTTGTGATCAAGTATTTTATGAGCTATATTTTGTAACTAATTTTGATATAATAATTTAAAAAATAAATTGTTTAATCAAACAACTAACAAGAATTAAGCCCCTTGTAAAACTTGGCAAACTTAATATTTCTAATTCATTGTTGTTTTTGAGAAATCTTTTGCTCTCACAAATCTAGAAACATTGGCAACTATTATTTTCATTAATCTTGTAAGTTCATCTCAACATTTTTGGCATTATCTATTATGTCATTAATCTCATAAACTCTAGCCATTAACACATTCTTTCAAAATGTCATTCACATCCTCTTCACACGCTGAATATGTTCAAATTAAGTTTCTTTTTAAAATAGTCTTAAATAGAAGTAAATGTAGGATATATCTACTCATTGTCTTTTTATATATAGATATTTTTTGACATTCCTTGAAGCAATACTCTTTTCTTAGCTTCATCATATTGTTTATAAAAGATATTGGAGTGTAACTTTTTCCAAAGAGTGGTTATTATTCCTTCTAAGTAATATTAGAGTGTAATTCATTTTCTCTGCATTTATGTACACACCTCTTGTCATGAGGAATATGATACCTAAACAATCAGTAATGTAAGGTGACATATATAAAGGTTGGGAGTTATGCACGTAACTCAACTATCCACTTCTATAAAATATAGGCTCTTCACCGCCTTTATTTATTATGCATCTTAGTTATCTTGATATCTTATTTTTTATTTTTTAAAAAGTGGAGAGATTGCAAGTATTAAAAGATTCGAAATTGCTATCTTCGTTAATAAATATGAGCTTTTCTTCTATTAAGTCAAATGGTTTTTCCACTTCAAAGATCTCGTTTAAACTTTGTTTGGTATAATTTTAATGAACTTGGTAATATGCATTTTTGTTTTTGATTAATGTTCAATGGTTGATCTTGACATAATATTTTTTTGGCAATATAAACTTCGAGCATATAAAATAATGTACTTGATTCAATTTTTTGAAATCTTTATGAAAAAATAGTGCCTTGATTAAGATTTTGAATGCCATTGCCAAATATGTTTGTACTTGTGCAATTATTGTAGACAAGCTTCTTTAAAGTAATATAAGGATTGATGATTAAAATATAAAAGCTTATAGATGAAAATTTCCCTTAAGTAATCTATTTAAAAGATTGCACAAAATTGTGTTAGTGGCATAATATGAAGTTGCCCTAGTCTGGAGTTAATTAAAATTTGAATCTTTTTTGACCTTGTGTTTCTTTGAGTTATAGGTAATATTGAGATCTACTTATAATGTTTAAAATGATTATAGATAATGATCTCATCACATTGTATATTGATTTTAAATAAGATTGGCAACTCTATTCTTGCACTATCTATGCTTTGTATAATCATGACCAATACAGATTCCTATTTTGTCTTTTAAGCTAGAAACATGTGTGAACTTGTGAAATATTGAATTTGAGAAATAATTTTGCTCTCATCCCATTGCATTTAATCTTAAATACATTAACACCTATAACTTTTGTAACATAGTCTCCATTATCTAATGGACATTGTTAAGGCAATTTTGCATATTAGTTGTTACTATCTCATTATTTAAGTAATGATAATTTTAAACAAGTCTAGAAATCATAATATTATACCCATGCATAGGGCAATTTGGTTTGATTACAACTGTACATATATGTAATGAAGAGAGAATTCACAAGAAGACCATAATGCCTATTGGATAATAAACATTTTGTTACATTGGTATGATTACTAAGATTCTCTCCTATTGGTGAATACCTAGCTCTTGACATGTATATTCTCCAATATTTGAAGCTTTTGTCTCCTTGTTTTGAGCCTTTGATATATATATATATATATATATATATATATATATTATTACAGTTTGATTGTATAAAAAATTTACAAAGTAATATTCAAATATTGTAAGAAACATTTAACATTGGCAATGCAATTCAATGCCACCAACTTGAGATAATCCTTCAATGTCATTCTAATGTAATTTTTTATGTACATTATGAAATAATATTGAATTATCTCAATCATTTTGTTAGCAAATTTGATCCCTATGAACAATCTCATGAATCAAACATGAAATTTAGTAAACACTGACTACAAATTACTTCTTTGCAACATTACTTTATTGTCATTGCATAGAAGCAATGCCAATTTATGGAAAAAAAATGGATGAATTAAGGAGTTTATTTTAACTTATGATATTTTATGGGAGATCTACTTATTTCTTATGTAAGGGCTAATCCTTTTAAGCAATTTTGTTTAAAACTTGTGATGCATGGAATGATCATTCATTTAACTAATTCATGTCCAACAAACTTGATAAGTACATATTGCAAGGCGAAATATCATTAATATGTTTTTCATTCTTACAAGAGTTGGAGTGCACCAACTTGAACATTGTGGTAGGAAGAATTGCATAGGGGAGGCCAATTAAATTGACATACTAATTCCACTATTCAAGGAGATAACTTTAAAACAAATACGAGAAAGAAAGTAAACTTGATTAGGATTTTATCCAATGTTTAATATTTGTAGTAAGTTAAATGTGAATGTCTGCAACAAGATTGTTGGATTTGAATATGTATAGAAATAACGTTTTATTTTCTCACATATTAGAAAGGATCTTGCTTGAACATTTTATAATTACTTGATTTTGTTCTCTTAGTAGAGTTAGTGTAAACATTAAGATTGAGGAATAACAAGAATATTATTTGTATCAAATATAAACATTAAAATTCATCTTGTATTGCATCAAGTTGTGTTATTGCTATTTTTTTTTTAGTCAGAATGGATGTTTCAATTACTATTTTGTTCTTCGTGATGTTAGTACATCTATATGAAGCTTGTTTATGTTTTAATTGCTTCATGTACTAGTACATAAATTCACTAGTTGTAAATTCATACCTTTCACACATTCTTGTAGTTCATTTGTTTACATAAATGTACTCTAAGATTTTGCACTATCTAATTCAAAAGTATTTATTATTTGAAAATGCCAATAGGTTTCTTATGGAGGGTGGGATATTAAGGTATAATAAAAATTATGATGGTTAAACCATTTAATAGTTATCAACATAAAAATCCAAGTGCAATAATTACTATTGTAGACTTTGTCAAATCAAATATATCAAACTTGGAGGAAAAATGAGAGTGATTGTCATCAGAAAAAGACATGTCAAGGAATTTATCTTGGAGATTTTGATTTCCAAGAGTGAAGACTAGCAAAAGCAAGGTAAATCACCTACTTATCCATGACCTTAAATGGAAAAATCATCTTATGTGTCTTGGGTACACAACTAGCCTAAAACAACTAATATTAGTCACTAAGAGCACACATGACTCACTAAGAGCACACATGACCCTTTTTTCTACACAATATTCTAGCTCTAGCATTGCTTGATATCAAATATTGTTTGGAACTTATAATCCTTGTTGAATTCACTTCTATTTTTTAATTTGATGCATCCTAGGTGTTCATAATGGACTAGCATGTTTTTTATAAGATAAGCAACATTTACAGGGTGATGTACCCTTTACACAAAAAGCCCAAAGGACCAAAAAAGAAGTTGGTTCAAACCAGAAATGAACTAGGAAAAGAGGACAAACCACACACAAAAACAACTAACAGATAATTGTTGGAACACAAACTAGGACTTAGACAACCCTAGAAACTGAGGGGACCAATCTGACTCCCTTAACCCTAGGCCGCGAGGTTGTGACAGATTGAGGGAGTCCCTTCTTTCTCAACACAACAAACTGGGAAGGCTCGAAATCCAAGTCCATCGATCGAGGCGAGAGAAGTGGATCAACCGAAGCCACCAAGGGCAAAGAGTCACCACACAGCAGGGGAGATGACAACACAACGGAGGAAACATGATCGAATGAAGGACCATCAGCAACAATCAACGAAGTTTAGGAGGCTTAGACAGAACATCGTCAACATGGACTAGCATGTTTTGTTAGACCTATTAAGATTTTTAGAAGTCACATTAAGTTGGACAGAAAGAAAACTCAAAGCATTTTTAGGCATTATGGACGATATTTGGACATGTGATGAAACCATTGATTCATGCATTTATGAAACTATTAATTAAGGACTAAACTACCCCAATTGTCATAATTATTTCTACATTTCTGAAACCACCACAATGGTTACGTATCAATTGCTTGATGAAGTCATTTGTTTCACACTCTAATATAGAAACCTCTATTTTTTTTTTCTCCTTTGAATTGTGTGTTTTGAAATTTGTTATGCTTGATTATAATTCTTCTAATACCCTTAGAAATCATCCTCATACTATCCCAAATTTATCCTTTTGACATTGCAAGTTACTCTAAACTTGCCTAAAATCCTTGATTTTCCTACTTGAATTGCATGACATCACACGATTTGTTTGACTATTGTGGTATGGGCAACAACCACAAAATACATTTTATACATAATTGGTTGGGTCGATGATGTTGACTATCTTGAAATGTGAATGTGTTAATATTTTATTGTGTGAATTCATTCCACTTATTGTATGAGATTGTAGTACATTTTAATGTGTTCATATTTAATTGTGTGGGTTATCCCACACTTGTACCTCATATCATTATGCAAGTGACATTGTATAATTTAGTTGCTTTTACAATCTAGAAGTTAGTTGATCAATGAAATGGTATGCACTAAATTTACCCATTTTAAATCATATGCCCATTTTCTTCAATTTCATAGTCCTCTTGTGCAAAGTTATTTGGAATGTATCAAATATTTAAGTTCATGAATGAAGGTGGAGTTCGTATTTTATGCCACTCTTTTGTCTAGGGTCAAAACAACTATATTTTGAGCATGTGGTTGGCTTTGTTTGCTAGCTTATCAATTTGTTTTGTATATTTGTAGAGTCATGCACATATGGACAATAGTGGCATGATGTCAACACTAGGAGTTTTTTTAATGTAAAATGTGGAACCTTTCCATTTGGTGAGGTCATATCCTTTAGTCTTTGGGTCGAACAGAACAATAGTTTTGGTTTCTAGATTTACAAACAAACTTGTTGGTGTTGTAGACCTATTTAGCATAGCTTATGTACGAGTTTGAGAGCTTGGTAACCATGTACAACCTTGGTTTGTGTGAGGGGTTCCTAAGGCCACACAAATTAGACATTGAGATTGGTCTACTTGTTGGTTGTTATGTTTTAGTATGTGAGGGCATCATAATAGGCTAAGATCTACACTTGCCAACCACTATTTGGTTTAATCCATGCATATGGAGCTGTAGTGGTACTTGCATGGTACCAAGGGAATCCACATGAGTGGCTTTGGTGTGTTTAGATTACCTTGAATATTTATAGATGGATTGTTGTGGTTGCCATTGATCATTGCAAGTAGCATTGGAAATGGTGTTGGCATATTGTTGTATTGATATGCAAGTTGAAGAGGCATGATTTACAAGTTGCAAAGGTTGAGCATGATGCCACAACCATTAAAGGCCACTTTTTAGTGTACATTTACCTTACAATTTGGTACAACATTGTTGCACATGTGTGTGTAGAAGAAGCTGCACATGCACGATATGAGAAACTTTTTTTATAAACTTGAAACCAATTTGATTTTTAAATTTAGTCCTCATTAATACAACTTTAAAGTCCACCACCTTGACTTTGTGCACCTAGTCATATGGAGAATGTCTTTGGTGCTTAAATTTAGCCCTGATACATTTGGAACTTGTAGTTACATTGTTTACCCTTGAGAGTTTAAGCTCTTGAATAAATGTTTTGAAGTCAAAGTTTTGAAGGTGATAACCTAGACATACGAATGTGTTTTTACTAGTCATTTTTTGAAATTGCATATTTTACTAAGTTCTGTGCATTTTCATATGTTGGATTTTAGTTTTAGTGCCTCCTAATGTGATTTTTAGGAAATTCTTATTGATGTACTTATCTTGTAATTTGAGGTGCCATTTTGTAAATTATTTTCAAGTTTTGATGTATTTAGTTTTTCTTTTTTAGCATTTGTGTAATTCTTGCTACATTTGAAAAGTACAACTTACAAAACTCGAAAACAAATTCTTCCTCTACATTCTTCTCTCTCCACTCTCTTTTTCCTTTTGGTAATTTGATAAAATGAAACAATTTTGATTTAGGGTAATCACAATGTTAGAGGGACAACCAAATCTTCTTGCTTTAAACTACCTTTTGTGATTAGGCATGCCATTAGACAAACTTGAGACCTTTCACATCCCAAATAACTTCTCTAGTTCCTTGTACTACTCTCTCACATAACATTATGTTCTAAATATTGATGAATATATTAGAAGGTGGTATATAGAAAGGTGGGAGTGAAAAAGGTTTCTTTTGAGAGTGATAAGGGAGGACCATTAATTAGTTGGTTCCTATTTTAAATGAGAATTAGTTTGAATGGGAATATGATATGACTACCCATTTGTTAGAGATGCATTTGGGGACATCATTGGTTAGGATATAGCTACACTTTAATTGTCAAATAATACTTCATGGGTTGAATTGTTATAAAGCCAATGTAATTATATAGAAGTATGCCAATGCTTCAATTAGTACACAACTCATCAACTGTGATGCTCCATATCAAAATTAAGATGAATTGAATATGTATGAGATTAGTGACACTTGGTGGTGAATTTGATTGTGGCACTAGTTAGTCCCAAAGTTGAAAGTAGTATTTTCCTTTGAAAAAATTCTCCACTTTACTTGCTTGGGCATACCTTGATCAATTTAAAATAGTCCTTTTATTGTACATCAATGTATTAAGCAAGTTCATGATGGAAGAGTTGTAAAGATTACAAGAGCTCTATATGAGCCTGTTTTAAATATACTTACATATGAGTCATTTGACTTTGGATTCTTATATATATAGCTCCAAATAAGTACCATATGCAAATGAATATGCTCTTCATGATGTGTATCAAATGCATTTAGATGAACAAAGGAACAAAAATGATAGTGCTATGAGGCATTTTAGGATTACACATGATTATACTAAGTGTTCTCCTTTGCCTTCTTTTTCACATAAAGAAAATAAAGAATCAAGGTGTAATACACATACAATGGTACCTCCTCTTCCACCTTAGAGTATGAGTGAGAAAATTGCCTCATTCTTTGAAGATACTTATTATTTATGGGAATCAAAGAAAAAATCAAATGTTATGCAAGAATAAAGTATATATCTGAAGCCACCCACAAAGAAGCAAGAACAAAAGGTAAAGAAAAATAAATCATCAATTGCACCTATTGGGAGTGATTGTACGAAAAGCATCACTTCTTATCAAGATGGAAGCCATTTACTTGAGGATGAAGAACTTGATGCTAGTTGTTGTGATGAGGATAGTCTCTTGGATGATGAAGTCCCTAATTTTTTTTGCCTTTACTTATATATCTACTTATTTAAGCATTTACTTTTTCTCTCTTATGTGTCCTTATATACCTAGGCTCTGAATTCTAGTTTTATGTTTTTTCTTTCACTTTTCCTTATGAAAATTTAGTTGAATAGATTAATTTAGGTGAGGCATAGAGGGAACCAACCTTCTTTGGAGATTCATTCTGATCTACAATCAATCCACATGCCCCAGGATGTTTCCATGCTTATCAACTGGCGAAAGCGTTTGAGTATCACTCCCTCTAGGGTGCACTCAATATTGACAAGAATATACTTAGCAATGGTTTCATATTTTATGTCCCAAAATTGTGGGAAGACAACCCTATAACCTTTTTTTACCATCAGGGCTAATGATATGTCTTTGAGATGGTAAAAATGACTTCATCAACATGTTGTAGGGAGTTCACGATTATTGATTAGAGTGGGTAATCTCTCCTACACTTTGAACTCAACTTAGAATTGGGAGGATATTCCTATAGGTATCTTTAATAGGTTTTTATATCAAACATAATATAACATGACGACAACAATTGATAACTATATCCAAATGTAAAATTGACCCCATTATTTGTAACTAGGTCAAAATCAATTAGCTGTGTAACTCCTCTTTTATAGCTTATAATACCTTACACATGAACCTACGGATGAAAGAAATATTATAATCTTCAAAGATGACTTCATTCTTTATTACATACACAGTGGCAAAGTGTAGACATATAGTACATGATTCTTTGATAATTTATCTAATTTAGGTTTGCTAAAGATTCTTCCTAGGTAAATAACATTGAATCATGAACAACATGCTTATCTAAACTGCTCCTAATCTTTTAATACAACTAACCAAAATTGATGTGGTATAAATGGAAGATGATTGGTTCTTCATCAATATAGAATGTTGCCTACTCCATTAGGAAACAAAGTAACAAATAGCAAAGAAAAACTATATTTGACTAGGTCAAATATTAAAAGAACTAGATTTTTATTTACATAATCAAATATTACATCTATACAACAAACATACTTAATTATCCATACCTAGAACTACATTCAACCATATGAAACAAAGAAACTATAATTATGACATTTTTTTAATGTATTAGATGTTGTCACACATACATCAAACCCTCATTATATTCATGCCATTAGATGTGGAAAGAGAAAATACATAATTTTAATTATATTATTTTATTGAATCATTATGAACAAGATATACCACTACATAGAAATGTGCATCATAAACCC
This sequence comes from Sequoia sempervirens, assembly GCA_007258455.2. Classification (NCBI taxonomy): domain Eukaryota; kingdom Viridiplantae; phylum Streptophyta; class Pinopsida; order Cupressales; family Cupressaceae; genus Sequoia; species Sequoia sempervirens. The sequence continues at coordinate 32,270 of VDFB02072494.1, forward strand.
TTCCTACTCTTCACCAAATGAATTCCTTTATTTGTAGCCTAGAAATTTAGTGTTTGATTCCATATAATCTATTTGAGGCACTTATAGAATAGAAAATTAGTTCATAGGCTGATCCTTTGAATGTGGAATGAGGTGGTATTCATAGATCTTCATATTTAGCACCTAAAAAATTGTGAGAATTTTGGGAGGGAATGAAATCTATAGATTGGATTGTGAGAGCCTTACAGGTTTGTGAAAACTCAAATTAAACACAAATCAATCATGAACCAATTTGGGTGATTGAAACTTCAATAACCTCCATTAATTGTAGCACAGTCATCCATTCCCTAGCAATTAAATCTTTTTGGGGAATCATGCCCAATAGTGCGAATAAATTTATTTTAGGAAGGAATTTTTTTTTGGGTATTTGCATGAGTGAAATATGAGCATTAATGGTAATATGGAAGTTATTGGAGTAAGTGAAAACATGTTTTGGGTTTTTTTGGTGTGATGGACCTTCACATGAAATATGGAATTTTTGGTTCTTGGTGGATGTTAGGATCTACTAGGGACTAAGGAACAACATCCTAGAGGAGCTAGGAGTAAAATTAGGTTGGGAACTAGGAGAGAAGAGGAAGTATGGAATTGCAACCATGTTAGGATAATTAGGTGTTAGGGGTTGAGAGGAACTTGGCACTAAGGATTAGGTAGGGGAAAGTCAGGGGCTGGGTCTAAAGAGGGATAAGGGATCAAGACAAGAAAGAGAAAGTCAAGGACTAGACATGTTGATGGCCCACAAACATGGAAGTGGTTTAAAGGTGAAAAGTTCCTCTAGGGATCCAAGGTCAAAATTGGGAAAGGATATGAGAGGGGATAGGATCATGAGGCACAAGGAATCGACACTAGGACTAGGACTATGACCAAGGAGAGCATATGAATCAAGTTTGAAGAGGGATTGAAAGGAATTGAATTTGGGACAAATTACCAAAGTTCCAATTTTGAAGGGACATCCATGGCCTAGGGAAAAGAATAAGGTAGAAGGGATGGGGTCGAGACTAGGAAATCAATGCAAACTGGACCAAGGAGAATGTAGGGAGCAATAAGGGGAACAATACCGAGGCTTGGGTCTCAAGGAAAGACTAACATTGTTGACATGGTTCCAAGGTTTGGGGTCCTCTTAGAGGTTTAGGATTAAGGGTGACAGGGAAAAAGAGAGGTAGGGGTTGGGGGTCCTAGGGTTCAAGGGAGTTTGAAAACTTTGGGCCAAAAAGTATGCTAAGGATTGAAGACCTTACAACTATATCCCTTAGTCCCAATTTCATTCACCAAATTGGGCATAGAAGGATACACAAAGAGGTAGGCATCAAATTTGTAGGGGAACTTGAAATCTAAATAATTTTTGTAGAAGTGTACAAGTACTCAATCCACTTGCGAGCCCACAACCTAAAAAAATGAAAAGATGTCCCCCAAACATATTTATAATTTTACTATACATTTGGCAAGCATAATAGGGGAAACCACTTAAGATTTTTCTTAGTCTGGTAATTAATGGTAGGTCAAAACAAGGTAATCACATTGAATAGGAAAGGGAGTGAATCAATTTCATAAATTTTGAGGCCTACAAATTTAATTATTAACACCTTCTAACAACTAGAATGATGATAGGTCATTTTCATGCACTAAAATCCTTAACAATGCAAAATATGAAATAATTCTGAGGTTACAACAATTATTGATGAAGTAACAATATGGGAAGACTCACCAAGACAAGGGAACCAACTTTTGTTTACAAAGTTTTCCCAAAAATGGTAAAAAATATTTATTGTTCAATGAAATGGAGGATTGTAGTGTGCCATAGAACTATATTGCCTAGAGATTACACTAGCATGGGAGGACACTAGCACCTAGAAGTGACACTAGTAGGCCACTACGTAGGTTTCCTAAAAATATGATGGAGTCCTAAAGGAGTCCAAAAAGTATGCTAGAGTCCACAAACAATGTTGTAGTCCTATTTCTTGCACTATAGTCCTAGATAAATATTGAAAAAATGATAATTTATAAGTCTCATACCTAGAAAAAATTTCCAAGCCCCATAAAAACAAGATTGAAACTCAAACAAACAAGATGACCATTATTATTAATGATTACCTTGAAACAATTTCCTCTTAAATTTCATTCTTTAGAATAAATTTTGGTATGTGCCATACCCTTGGTCTCTTGAGGTGTATTCCTCAACACTCTCTTGTCATGAGTGAATCTACACACTATATTTGTTCTAGTTTATTATCTCATCCTAATTATCAGTTATCCACTTACACCACACATGTAGTTTCTTCCTTATATTTCCCTCAAATTTAGACCAATGAAATTTAATGACTTTATCTTATTTTCTTGTAGTTGAAACAAGTACCAAAAAATCCTCTTTCATGATTTTTAGACCTTAATTAGTCCTTCCTTAGGCTTGTGCTACCATGTCCACTCCTTCCTAGTATTGAAGAGTTTACATCCCTTTATCAACTTTGTTGATATTTTCTCTTGTTTCACATTTTTTGGTTATGGTTCCTCCATTCCCTTTAATATTGTTTTGTTTCATTCTAGTGAGATCTTCATCGACCTTCAAGGCATGCTACTAATCTTCCTCAACAATTTGTAATATCAACATACTCATCACCTTCACCTCTTGGATGGTAAATTGCAAGATGTTGATGTGTTGTGTCACCTCCTAATTTGGGTTATGATGTCTAAATTAGATGGTAATTTTTAGAAATATTTTTATAATCCCTCATGCCAAGCTTGAGTTATTATAGATCTTATTCAATGGATCTAACTAGTAATAGAATATAAATAATTTACCTCTCAATTATAGGAGAAATGAAAGAACTCACAAGAGTAGGAATTTAACTAGCAACCATGGAAAAATACATTCCACATGAGAGATGTAATAGAAATAATTGCTATATTGCCAAAAAATAATAAATACAAAATGATGGAAATGAATCCAAAATAATGAGATAACCCTGCTATAAAGGAAATAATCAAACTCTAAATGAAACCCAAAGACAAACCAAGATCATGAAAAGTGTCGTAATCATATGAAATATGAAACAAAAAGTAGATGACCTAAGTTAGCTTAATTAAAAAGGTCTGAATAGTTCCTAAAATGAAATTATTCAAGTAAGATACCTTTCTCACACAAACACCCTCCCTTAAGTGCAACTTAAGGAGAATGAGAAAAAATGTGCAAAGATGCAAATATGGGTCCTACCTACAAGGCCATGTTAGGTAACCATGTGCACATAAACCTATCATAAACAAATAAAAGGAAAAAAATATTATGGAAAAAATTCTTTTCAAAAAAGAAAAATATGGAAAAGTGAAGGATGGAAGGAAGAATCAAAATGAACCCCCAAGGGAAACTTCATCATAGATACAAAATATGTCCCCCCATAGGAGAGAGAACATGTGAAGGACTAAGAATCCTCCAAAAGACTATCCTAGAAAGAGTAGGAATGTGAGAATGAATATGAAGAACAAAATTGATGCATGAAGAAGCTAAAAATAATTGCCAAAAAATGGTTGTTGTAATGATGAAATTGGAGAACCTCCTCTAAAGTAAAGAAGATTAGGATAAAAAGATTAAAGATTACATTAGTGAGCCCAATGACACTACTCAAACAATGATTAGATGATTAACCAAGGCAACAATCTAAGAGGTGAAGATACATATGGCACACCAATCTACACAAGTGACCCTAATAATACCACTCAACCAATGAACAAATAATTTGACGAGTCAAGAATATGGATGCCAATAGTCTCAAAAGTACTGATCAGTTGAGGATGGATGATTACCTACATGAACATGAATGCAAGAGTATCTATATAGTGTGTGTTCCATCTCACCAAAATGCATGGGTTACCAACTGCTAAATCCACCTAGTATATAGGAATACAAACTAGATACATATCTCACTCCAAAAAGAAACTAAGGAATGATTAGCACTAATAGAATGATACCCCCCCATAATGCTAACAAGGGATCGGTATGATAGGTCTTGTTGGCACCTACAAATTTGATAAATTTATAATGCTTTGTGTTGTCACTTTGCGTTATTTGTTCATGATTCCCATCAGTTATAATTGACTTGGGAAATATTAATGGTGCATCACGCTCAAGTCCCTCTGTTAGTTGCATCTAACCTTTGCCAAGTTGCAGTAAAATAACCATTTGCAAAAACCCTAAAAAAATGGCTTAGTATAGAATTTTTGATGTTTCAAACTTTCAGTTGTTTGTCTGCTTGCTTTCGATCTTTATCGCTCTAGACCTTCTTCCTCTTGTCTCCTTCTTTCCATCACTTTCTTAAAGTTTTTCGGGTTTCGATCATCAACCTTAACTCTTGACCTTTATTTCCTTCTTTTCCAAAGCCTTAGGCCTTCATTCTGATCGCCAAAGCTCTGATGATATCTTTTTAAACTTGACATGTTTTAAGTTTTCAGGTTTCGAGGATTGTCCCTTCTCCCTAATTCTTGTTGTCACTTCGTCATAAGACATAAATAAGCCTTCTTCTTGACCCTCGATCCCCAATGTCTTTCCTTTAGCTTTCAGAGATCGGGTCTCTCGTCAACCTTATGTCTTATCCCTACGATAAGATGAATGCCTTCGGCCCAATCTCCGATCCCCGACGTTGTAAGTCTTTGGCCTTTCCCAGATCAGACTTTTGTGTTACCCATTATCATATTCCACGGTAATACGTAAGTTTTCCTCCCGACTCCTGAATCCCAATGCCTTCTTCCTTTTCACTCTTTCAAATCTTTCCATTTTTCCTTTCATCTTCTTGTTCTTCCAGCAAGTTGTAGACTCAAAGCCCAATGTCCGACAAAGGTTCTCTTTCGGGACTCGATGCTTTGACATTCTTTATATCATTGTCTTCATCAGGAAATATGTTGCATACCCGACACCCATGTTTGATGAAGATGGTTTCATGGGCTTATGTAAAATTTAATGATTGAACCAAGTATTGCTTTGGGCCTGAAACTTTGATGATTCCCTCGATTGACATGATTTTAGTTGTTGGCACCACTAATACTAAAACTACCCTCTCAACTACTAGATTTGGATTTTAGGGCTACAAGAGTGATGGTTAATGCATTTTTCACCAGTGCAAGTAAGGAAAAATGGTTTCCATTCTTCTTTATGGCTCAAAGACATCCTTTTTGATAGAAATCAATCCTTGGAAGAGATTTTTTGTGGATTGTGTGGGGATTTTCTTCCTCATTTGAATGCTCATTAATGGTAAGGTATGGATTTACAGTGTGTGTCCATGTGAAGATGACACCATTCGACATGGAAACTTGATAGAATCCCTCACATTCATGGTTCATCTTCTCTGGCTTCTATGTGTTGTAATATATATATAAGTACGGCCAAAGAAGAAAAAAGGAGAGAAGATGATAACATTTCTGCAGAGAGAAGTAGTTGTAGAGCCAACAAAAGAAAGATATTCATAATAAACCCTAGGTTTCGATTTCTAGTTTTGGGTGTAGCTATTTTTGTATTGTAATGATTTTGGTTTTCTCTTGAACCTACAACAATATTTGTAAGCTTTCAAGATTGATTGATTAAAGGTAGAATCAACCTTAGTTGAGTGTCTCCTTATGTATGGTATGTATTTCAAGATGTATGTTGATTAGTTTTCAACTAGAAGTTTGTAAAATCCTTGCAAAGCCCTTGCACAATATCTTTTCAATATAATAAATGAAATGTGTGAGTATGCTTGAGGATTCCTAAATAGACTCTTAATATTCTGCAACTATCTATTGTCTTTCTAAATGAATATGTAGAGCCCAACTTGCCTATGCATTTTGAAAGGTATAGTCTTTTGTGGTGACTTGATTAAGCCATCACCTTGTTTTCAGTTGTTGCTTGTTTGATTAAACCTAGATACTCTGTTTCCCAATGGATAAAAGCATCGGTCTATGATTGAATTTATCTTCCATCATCCTCAACACACTCCAAATACATCAACTCAAACACCTTTTAAAGTTTTACTTTGTGTGTTTTATTACCGTGTCCGAATGAATACATCAATATAAGGGTGTATCATAAAATCATTCTCAGACACTTATATGGTAGATTATCTATTAATAAGGTACTCATCTTTACATGTCCAAACTAGCACATATGTGTATTATGACACCAATATTGGGATACACTGTGCAGTGGGTATAGTTTGTTGTAAGGTATTGTTCAGTGTTTCAATCATCAATTGAACATCTTAGGGATAACCTCCCTTGGTCTTGCAAAGCCAAAAGTGAAGGACGTCTTATCCACCTCAACCATTGGTCATTAGCTGTCCAACCTAAAGATAGGTTTGTGGTAATCTGCCCAAGTTTGTGCTAAAGGGAATTTAAGTTTATTTAATACATAAATTAATATAACAAAGATAATTTTTTTAAAGTATTAAAAAATTTATTAAATAAATAAAGTTTTCTTTTAAGGATATGTATAAAACATTGAAATTAGAAGGTTTAAATGTTTATGATTAATTTTTTAATTAATTGGGACCCTACTAAAGATTATGCTCCAATATGTTCATAGACTTCCATATGTTCTCCTTATATATGCACACATTTCCCACGCTAATTTAACCCCTTTCTTGTCTCATGACTAGTTTATGTTTGCGGGGTTTAGCCCCTTTCTTGTCTCAAGACTAGTTTGTAGTCACATGAATGTCCTCACAGTTGTAGACTTGTCTCGCTGAAATTCAAATTTAAGCCGACTTTCATCTATACCCTTCACACCTAGGGTTGAGAAAACACAAATCTGTATGATGTGTTTCTATATCCTTGTATTTCAAGGAATTCAATGCATTCATTTACTCATCAAATATCTCTATGCATTTTTATTAAATTATTTGCATGCTCAAACTTAATTTGATGCAATAAATGATTATTATTCTACACAAGCATCTCTAGAGGCATATGATTGATTTTAGATTGTTGCTTTTGATTATTCATACATATTTTTGTGGGTTGAACTAAGAGCACATCTCCCCTTGTGACATATCGACAACCTTATCTAGTTATTTATAAATACTGTCAATCCTTAGATACCAAAAAAGACAAAATGCACATAAATACATTAGGAAATATGAAGAAAAGGAGTTTGTAGATTATAGAGTACAAGTTTGTAGGTACATGAAAAATATTTTGATCACAAATTTTTTCTTGAGCTCTGTATTTGTTCTTTCATAGTCAAAATAAAATATTTAGATTATGAGGTGAATACCTATTTGCAGTATTCTATTACAAATCTTGCTATTTCTTCGGACTTTCTTTAGTTATTGAGCTAAGTACATTGCTTTCTATTTTCATTCCCACATTTAATAGCTATTGCAAATTATCATAATATTAATCTAGCTAGCATCATCAATTAGTTTGGGTTAACTATGCTCATGCAAATGTATTTTATTGAATTAGCCTAGAATAAACTTAATAAAAAATATTTTTCCTTACTATTATTTAGAGAAACTAAATAAAAGTGAACAAATTTCATATATAAGTACAAGATTATTCAATTAATAAGTTTAGGAGATGTTTATAAAAGTTCTAATTTAAGTTTAACTTTTAAATAATTGTATTGATTAAGGTTTCAGAGGTTAACTCATCCAATCAACGAGACTCAACACAATACCATAAATTTGAATCTTTATACTGAATTTATTGAAAAATCTTCCGATTTGATATTTGAAAGGAAATAAATAATATCCTTTAAAATATCTAGGTTAAAATATGCAATAAAATAATTAACAATTAATCAATATAAATAAATTAGCTAAGCCTATATTAAGCACTAAACATGAATTAAAATTGACAAAGAAGGAAAGAGGTGCTTACCTCTATATGTGACAATGGATAATTTGCTTTTGCTCATGCTTTGCGATATAACTCAAATTTCTACTACTAGATTTGTAATTGTTAAGCTTCAACAAATTGAAAATTGATATATATTTTGTTAGGTTTTAGAATTGCACATGAGGCCCTAAACTTAAAATATGGCCTTGAACATAGTATCCTTTTACTTTATAAATTTGTTTGCTTTTGATAATTTGGATAAGGTGATACTAAGATCACTAATAGAGCTTGCTAACAATAGTATTGTTACAATCATGCCTTTTTATAACAATTCACTGATGTTTGAAATAATTAAAGACATGCTAAGCATAATACAAATGTCTATGTATTTGTTCTTATGAATGCAAATATTGATGCTATGCTATTAGATATACATAATGCTTTGTAAATGCTCTTGAACGTGTGATATCAAATGATCTAAATGGACTATGGATTTATCCTTTTATATAACACTATAGTGTGTATAAATTTTAATATTTCATGCTTGAGTTGGGAGGTAACAATTAGTTTGGGGTGAATTGTCATGGGCCTATATTTTTTTTAAGAAAATGGGGATCAAGGTCATATGTATGGTCCTAAACCAAGTTCATGGCTGCACTAATTATCTCGACCTAAGATTTAAAATGCTCGATTTAAGGGTTGGGTCTTGACCATTGGTGAATAAGGACTTAGGTTTTGATTAAATATAAGTCAAAAGAGAACTCTAGCACAAAACATGTCATTTAAACACATTAGGAACAAAGAGTTATGGTGAGCCAAAATGAATAGGGAAAACATAGTCAATTTTATCTCAAATAAATTTGTATGCCAATAGACATTTCTTAGTGAGCATAGATTTGGAAAGTGCATCTATAGTATCTTTCAATTTAGCAAATTGAAAGTGGATGTAGGCTCTCTCCCTTTGGCTTCTAGTCTTGTTGATGAAAGTGACA
>VDFB02072495.1:0-19536 GCA_007258455.2 Sequoia sempervirens
CTCCTCCTTTTATCAAATGAATTAAATAAATATGACATTTATTTAATTCCTCATATGTCACATCACTCACTTAATCTCTTCATTAGGGATGTGCACATGCCTAATCCTTGATTAGGATGTGTCACATCCTCCAACTTTTGCAAGTTGGCTTATAATTTTCTTTAACCGCTAATTAGCTAATCTAATTAGTGATTAGAATGTGTCACATCTTCCAACTTTTGCAAGTTGACTTCTAATCTTCTTTAGCCACTAATTATCTTCTAATCACTAATTAGCTAATCTAATCAACATCTTGGTCAATTCTCCCCATCCCCCAAGGAGTTTTTTAATTTTTTTTATTCATCCAAGGCTTCCCTCTTTCCCATGTGAATTTAAAATTCACATTTATTCCTCCTAGAATCCCCTTTTTTCATGCATCTTCTAGAATCTTTGACTTGTCACATCAAGTCACGTGGACAAGTGCTTCCCTTTTTGGAACCTTGTCTTGTCCATGGGATTCTTCCAAGCATGTGAATTTTTAATTCAGATTTATTTTGCCAACTACTTTCCTCTTCCCCATGGAGATTTTTGAGGAATACTAAAATTCCCCTCATGTCACTTTCCAACCATTTGCGAACAAAAACTTTCCTTTTAAAGAAAATCTCTTCATTTCCCAATGTACTTTCAAGGTACATATCCTTCCACCTCACCTACACCTCATCACATCCTTAGCCACTTCACCTTCCACATGTCAAGGTGCAAGGGCTTGTGAGTCCTCAACTCACCATAGCCCTCCATCTTGGCCTTGGTGGCTTAATCTCAACCATTGAATTCTTTAGAGAATTCAAATTCCTCTATAAATACCCCATTTTTTCTATCATTTAGAACCTTATGCATTTGATACCAAACTCTTGTCATTTTGTCATTTGAAACCATACTTAGCCAACTTGCATACTTTGTCATCATCATAGCACTTGAATCCATCATTATCATCCTTTCAAGCTTATCTTGCATCTTTAATCTTGTTTGCAATCCAAGGAGCATACACAACATCGAAGATCAAAGGACCAACCAAGGAACAACTTGACAAGGTATAATCATTTCATTCTATCTTTTTTGTTCAAATTCAACGTTTTTCTCAATCTTGAGGTGTTAGGTGTTCTTCATTGTTTCTTGCATTTTTATTGTCGTTGCACATTTAGAAACAAGGATTTTCACCTAATCACATTTTTGGAACACCCGATGGGACCCACAAACTGGTCTCTTGCTCTCAAGTGTTATGTTGTTTCATTGTTTGCAGGTTTAGGTTATAGAGATACAGACCCACTCTCACAGAGAGGCAGACCTACCCATAGAGGGGCAGACCTGCCCACCAAGGAGTGGACCTACCTTTACAGAGGCAGACCTTCCCTCCATAGAGCCCAGAAACAGCCATTTTTTCTAACTTTCAGCAAAGGGGCAAACCTGCCTTTGTCAATGGTCGGACCTACCCACCAAGGGGCAACCCTACCCAAAACAGAGGGGCATACCCACCAAAAACAATATTTCCCAGAAGGTAAAAATTGCATTTTAAGTATCATTTTTTGTTGTTTTGAGTATTTCTGACCCCTTAACATGTGTTGTTTGTGTCTCTACAAGAATTTGATTAGTGTTTGGTGAAAAAGCGAAAAACAAATTATTAACAAATTTCTTGCAGGGCCATCCATTTTTAAAGCATTTATCAACTGCTTGTTATCGTTTTTCAGTAGTTTAGGCACATAGCTTAACTAGAAAGGGTCAAATTTACATTGTGTGTCATGCTTGTGGTAGTCTATTGACATATCCAATCCCCTTGTGCCATTTGGCGATCCTAGGTGATGAGAAATCATAGCTTACCAAGTCCTTTGAGTTACCCATTTTTTCTTTTTCTTAGGGGACCTACTTAGGGATTTCATCACCCCAAGGGACGATCCCAACCATGCGTACCAACGGGGTATGCAAAGGGGGGAGGCCAAAGCTATACCCCAATCCAGCCACGTTGTTATTGGCGAAGCATCAGGATGATGTGAAGAGTTGGTCCAAGTCTTTAGTATCTCGCTAAGGTTCCCAACTCACGCTTGTGATGGGCTGGTATTCACAGTTTGGGCCTCACGTACCGGCTGTATATCAAGGACTCCCTAGCCACCTTGTGTATCCTAGATAGAGGACTTTGTTAGCCATACCCATTCTATTAATCTTAGGATCGTGTTGCTTGAACTATTTTCTTTGTGCAAAACCAGTGATTTTTTGTTTAGTGAAGTCAGTCTTATCCTCTCATTGTTGTTTGCTATATTTTGGGTCATTTTCCATAGTCGTTTTTGTGAAAATCAAGTTTAGTCTTGTGCAGAGGGGTGGACCCACCCTTGTAGAGGGGAAGACCTGCCCTACCAAGGGTGAACCTACCCTCTGTCTCAATCCCTTTTCAACCTGTTTTTGTCAAATTTTCCCAACTTCTTGTCAAACAGGCATACCTTCCCTAGTAAGGGTGTACCTTCCCTACTAGGGGTGGACCTTCCCTTGGATAGGTGTACATGTCCCTTGAACAGTCAATTTTATCACCTATTTCATTGTTCTGAGCGCCTATTTCATCATTTTGATCACTCGTTTCCCCATTGTGAACATTCATACATTTTTTTTGAGAATCCATTCCATGTCGTGAACATTCATCCTCTTCATCTGAACATCCATTCCCTCATTTCAAGCACCCGTTTACCTGCTCCAAATAGTTGTTTTTTCTTGTTTTCACTGAATAGGAAGACCTACCCTTGGAGGGGTGGACCTGCCCTTGAATAGGCATACCTTCCCTTCAAACAGCTATTTTCATCCTCTGTTCGGTCATTCCCAGTGTTGTTCCTTCGTTTTGACTAACTGTTTTCCCATTTTGAGTGACTGTTCACTGTTATGCCTTTCCAACCATTTGACTCCCTATTATGAAGGTCAATCTCCCCAATCAAACATCTATTTACTCATTCCAAGTAAACGTTCATCCATTCTGAGCCTTCGTCTTCTCGTTTTGAGAATCATTCATCCATTTTGAGCACTCATTTACTCATTCTGAGTACTCATTCATCCATTCTGAGTAATTTTTTACTTGTTCTGAGTAGCCATTCACCCATTCTGATCATTTGTTCACTCATTCTGAGTAAGCATTCATCCATTCTGAACCTCCTTCTATCATTTCAAGCTCTCGTACATCTATTTCGATCAATCGTTTACTTATTCTGAGTAATCGTTCTGTCATTCTGAGCTTGTGTCTCCTCGTTCCAAGAGTTGTTCATCCATTCTTAGCAATCATTTACTCGTTCTAAGTAGTTTTTCACCCCTCTTGATCATTCGTTTACTTGTTCTGAGTAATCTTTCATCCATTCTAACTTTTTGTCTCCTTGTTCTGAAAGTTGTTCATCTAATCCAATCAATCATTTACTCATTTTTAGTATTCGTTCATCCATTCCTATCATCCGCTCCCCCAATTAGATCATTGTTTTCTCCATTCAAATCCCCTAAACTTCATTTCAGGTTATTATCTGAATTGACCTAGGTGTTTAAATTGATCGTCATCCTCAACATCTGCTTAGGATTGTCATCCGTCCTGAGTTAATCATCATCAACAACCCAATCAATCCACTTTCAATCTCAAAGTGAATTTGATGCCGCAATCATCTATTTATCATTTAATCCGATCAATCAGTATCCTAAGTCACCTAGGGTAATCTTTGAACAGGGTTTTCCAATCCCTTTCATCATCCTATATAATCCATCATTCTATCTTATCAGTCATCAATCGATCTTATCAAATCCAATCCAATCGCATCATTATCCAATCACCTTTGACCCAATCAATCTACTTCCATCTCTAAGCAGATGCGGTGTCGAGATCATCCTTTGGAAATGTTATCACTTGAAATTGCACCCTGTTGAACCCGATGTTCAACACCTCAATGTAACATGGGAAGACCTCTAAAGATGTGGGTTTCTTGTAAACAGAGGTCAACCTTTAGAGAAGGCCGACTTCCTATGGTGTCACCTAACTACTGATCTTTTAAGGAAAAGGGGAAGAAAGAATACTTGTGATGAAACCTAACTCTATGGTGATGCACCAAAATTTACTTAAGAAGACACATAACACAGTTTACACACACAATTGCGATGAATGACAAAATCTTTGTCATACACAACTCAATCACATACGTTTTTTGCATAAAAATTTCATGAAAAGTTCCTTGTATGGCTACACCTCTAGAAGGAAGAAATAACTCACAACAAGAGAATATTGCATTACAAATACATCTCATGACTGCAAAACACATATATTACCTGAAAGGTGTCGATAAGATAACCACAAGGAATCATAATAGCTTCACAAGTAGTTTCCATCAATTATATGAATGCAAATACAATTTAATAGAGAGATTGGGAAACATAAAGCTTTTATATTTCCATCGGGACAATGGTAACACTCAATATACATGCTCTAATATGAGTTACAAACAAAGTTTCTTCTCGCAAAGAACTCCAAAGTTACAAACACGTAAGCACTGTGTAAAAACTATCTACAAAAGGAAAAAATGCCATATATACAAAGAGGTCGCCCCTTTAGGGCTTATAAAACATTCCGTCTCAAAAAGATCCGTTTTAGATGTTTTTTAAATCAATTACTTCGCATTCAATAATGTATCCTCATTGTCCACTTTGAATATCCTTTTATCACGACATCCTAGCTTATCATCAGGACTCATGGCCTCAAGACTTCTCCTATATTTCCTCTTCAAATATTTCTTTAGGGTTGATCCCACTAGTGACTCATGGCTCTCGTGACTTCACTAGTGATCAGGGATCAACCCCATCTCCATCTACATCATCCTCTTATCATAATCTCGGGCCATCCCAATACTCCTATTACAATCCACCATCATGCCACCTCCTATCCTAACTTCCCAATGGAATATTCCTAATCCACCATCCCAACACCTTACTACAACCCACCATCCATATCCTCTTGTCCTAATCCACCGTCCCAATATCCCTATCTTAATTCCCCATCTACTTCCTCTTACATCAATCCACCATCCATGTCCTCTAATCCTAATTCACCATACCAGTATCCCTACCTTAACCCTCCATCTAATTATAATCCCCCATCTACTCCTAGTCCTACATCCAATCCCATTCCTCCATCCAATCCTAATCCTCCATCTACTCCTCGTCTTCTATCCAATCCCATTCCTCCATCTAACCCCGGGTCCACCAATCCATAATCCTAGTCCTCCATCAACTCCTTAACTCTTCATCTCTTCCTATCATGCCATCTCATCCTAGAGTATGCAAGTTTCTCACTCCAAAAGTTCTCCCAAGGAATTATGATGTTAAAGACATCCCTAACCTTATACTTGGAAGTCAGGAACCATGCCATCCCAACTATCATCATCCACAGTCACTAGTGAGGAGACCCTTCTCTGTATCACGCCTATCATTTTTGTTACCACCCCTAGCACTACTTAAACAGTTGAAACCATCACACCCATCGAATCCATTGAACACCCACCTCCTACTCTGAGATTCTTTAAACCCATCGAAGACACCCAAATCCAATCCACTTCTCCCACTCCTAGTGTCACTAAAACCCATTCCCATAAATGCTCTGAATCCTGCATCCTTCCATCTTCCCCACTTGAAGAGTCCCTCCAAGACTCCATTATCATGCCTCCTGCACACAAGGAGTCATGTCAAGAGCTTGATCCAAAGCATGCCAACATATCCCCTTCTCCAGATCAAGATCCTGCCATCTCACCTAATCCACCTTCAAATCATAGCCCCTCATCCATTCCATCCTATGATCCCCTTGTCACTCGAGATTCAATCACTCCATCACATGAGCCCTTATCGCCTACTACCACAAATCCAGATCCTATCATATCACATAATCCCTCTCTTGATACCACCCATCAAAATGTTGCTAAACCTATTATTCCCTCACCGGTCTATCCCCTTAGTACTCTCACATTCTTCCATGGTGGTCTCCTTGCAGAAGAAAAAAAAAGCGTATGCGCCACCCATCCTCCCCCACCTAATAATGGACTCACATCATTCTTCCAGAATAATAAAAATATTGCCATGGATCGAATGCTTAAGAACATGAACTATCAAGGAAAAGTTCTAGGCCTTCATGAGCAAGGTATTTTAGAGCCCATCCAGGTAAAAGAACAAATCTATATGCAAAGTCTTGGACATATTTTTCAAGACTCAAAATCTAAAGATGTTGGTGCAACCTGTAGACGTTGTCAATGAGCCTCTTCCAAACAAAATATAGGCTCTTCCCATTGCTCCACTAGATCATACACTGCCATCCCTCCTCCTCCATCATATCACCTCAAAACAACAATCCATATTCCTCCCGCATCTACTCCATCCATTTTGGGTCCTTATCCCCCTTCATCCACCATCACACTTCCTTTAGGTCCTAAGTCCATTTTGGGACCTTATATCCCAAAATCACCTCCTCCATCTCATCCTATTTATCCTTTCATCCATCCAACACCTATCCATGTCACCCATCAAAAACATTACGCTCTCTTGTTCCCTAATCAGGATCAACAAAGGCACATATCTACACATCCTCCATCTACACATAATCCCCATAATCCTATCTCCATCGCTCCACATCATCCATCTCCTTGCACCCATCCCATTGCTACTAAAATTACTTTGGATGCTAAAACAAAAATTCATAAATCCAAACATCCATATGAATCTAAAGCTCCCCATGTCCCCTCTAAAAGACATGGTGAAGAGAAGAAAAATCAAATCCAAAATCCAAATCAAATCCATAGGCCACAAAGGCCCACCAAAACAAAAATCAAAACCATGTGGATCCAAAAGAAAAAAGATGCAACGCCTTCAAATTAAAAATCTGCAATTACATCCAAAGTTTCTAGTCCAAAAGCTAATCGTACACCCCTTTCATCTCCTAAATCTGTTTTGGATCCTTATGTCACAAAATTCACTATCCCATCTCCACTATCCCCACAACATCCATCCATTAATCCTCCTATCATTTTACATCCACCACCATATGTGCCAATGTTGGTCCTAAGCACATCTCCCCATCACACATTCACCCCATCATTCCACCCATACACTTTCCAACATTCCATCCATTATCCTACATATCTCCCCCATCAAATCCCTCTAATTCATCATCTTGCATAATCCATTTATCCTAATAAGGTTGTACCAACATCCAACAGTCGCTTCACACATGGGCTCTTAATACTTCATATGGAATTTGATGCTTAAGTCCTTCATCCATCTCCTTATTTCATATCTTCTAAATCCCCTTATCCACCTCCCTATTCTTATCCATATCCTTTTGCATGCTATCCAAGAAAGTCAAAAAAGTCAAAAAAATCAGATTTTTTTTTTGAGAAAATAGAAAAAAGAAATAATTCATCCAATGGTGAAAACTTAGCAAACAAGTGTGTTGGATAAGTACCATGATGAAAACTTGGAAAATAGACATCATGCATATATCCCCCATATGGTTTACTTCTGCACTTGGGGGCACCTGCATCCCCTTCACCCATCTCCTCCATCCCACCTATCTTACATATCTTGTCTGCCATATCCTATTTTCCTCCATCCTCCATGTGATCTTGATATAGATAGGGGAAAATATACAAACATGCTTTGGAAACCTCTTGGCATACATTCCCCTTCATCCATACACTATCCTAATCCTTATCCACATCCATCTATCTTCCTTGTCCACCTATCCTACTACCATTAATCTCCCTTCCTTATCCATGCATCCTATCCATATCCATCTCATTCCTTTATTTTCCTATCTTTCTATCTTCCATCCCCCCTACATCATTATACATGACATATCTAGAGTTGGGGCATCTACTTCCTTTGTGACATAAGTCTTTGGAGACATCATTCATCGATTCTATCATCCTTTTTCATCTCCCCATCCTTATCTTCCTATCCAACCATCCTTACCTCCCTATCCATTTATCCCTATCCTCATCCCATCTCCTAATCCCTTGTCATTGGTATATAGCTATAGGCTACTCCCCATGCAATCCAATGTCATCTATCTTATCGCCATCATCTATCTTCTTTTGCACATCTTTTCACTCTCCTATCCTTTCTCATCACTCATCTCGCCATTGTATCATCCTCCCAATTCATTTTGATGATTTGGATAACTATCCCATCCCTGAGCTTTGTATGATCATGATTATCCTATCCAATCCAACAGGTCTACCCTAACTCATCATTTCAGTTCCATCATTTTATCCCCTTCTTAGGGTTATCTTCTCATCACCTTTTATCTATGGTTTGTCTTTGGTCTTCTAGTCGAACTATGTTGCCCTGCGCTTTCACGTAGGCAAGGTCGATCATGTGATCCACCCCCAAGGCTCCTTTATCATCTATCATCAGTGTTTTCTTTTATCCATCTATTCTTGGTCATCCACTATCGAGGTCTCCATCATCCTCTTCCTTCTTTTATCCATGGTCAATCACCATCCTTTTATTGAACTATGAGGGCTTTGTGCTTTCACATAGGAAAGGCTAATCTTTGATCAACCCTCGAGCCCCGAGGTCTTTAGGGTGTGTCAGTCTTGTGTCTTGTCTCTCTTGTGTCATTTTGTCTATATATGCCCTTATCTAGCTAGTTCTTAACAAACGAGTTCCACTAGTATCAACAGATCCAATCAGTTCCGAGTATCTTGTGTCATTTGGGTCATTTTAGTTTAGTATCCATCATTGGTCTCAATAGGATGTATCCTTCCTAATAGACCTTATCAACCCCATCCATCCTTGTGATCCTATGGAAAAATATGTTTGAATTTGATTGTGATATTTTAATGCTTGTGGATTTCTTTTATTGTTTGAGCTCCCTATTACAACTAGTCAAGGTTGCCATAATCTGTCATATTATGGTGTGCTTTGACTGGTAACCATAGGGGTGTATCTTTATCTTTTCTTTGTTGTTGTCTTCTCAATTGTCCCACGTAATACCCACCAAGATCCTTGAGGTCTTACAGTGTTATGTTGGGGCATCCTTGTGTGCTTGTGGTTATCCCAATTCCTAGCCCAACAAAAGTCTTCGTGACTTTGGGGTGTTGGGATAGCCTTCTTGTCTATTGTGTTTGTTTTATGCATTAGAAATGAATAGGCCTTGGTTCTTCATACCCTGACATCTTGTCTCTTATGCTATAGAAAAATCAGTGCTTTGAAAATGGAAAATTGCATTAGGATTTCATTTCATCCCCCCGCATCCATTCATCCTTCATCAATCTCCCTCCCATATCCATCCAATCTCTTATCCTCATCTCTTAAATCTTCTTAGAATAATATAGATTGGTTATTCTAAGCATCTTATCCCCCATCATTTTTATTCATGTCGAACCCCAATCCAAATACCTGCATTGAAACAACATGAACAAACACATTAGAAGGTGAAATACAAACAAGAAAAAGGATTCCCCATGAAATCCATTAGCATAGTTTAAAACTAGGAAAGATGAATGAATAACGCAAATGAAATAGATTAAAATCCTATCAAAACAAGAAAAAAATTGATCCCATGGGGGAATTGGTGCCAATTTGATGTGAAAATTGGCCCTTTCTCAACTCCTATGATGCAAGCTTGATGTGTTATGAAGAGTGATCCACTTTTTTGATGCTTGATGAGTACTCCAATAGAAAAATCTGCATAACCTAGCTATGAACTCAATGATAATGGATAGAATTTGTTAATGATTTGAGCATAGTAAGTTTACTCAAATTGTGGATGATAGAGGTGAAGGATGAGCTCTTAATTTATAGATGAGATTGATTAGAGAAGAGGCAAAAAGGATGAATGTGGGACTAATCTTCAACAAATGAGAAGAAGCCACATGTCATCATGTGAATGGTTGAGGAATGAACACATTTTGAAGAATGTGCAAAGAGGGGGGAGATTCAAATTCATATGGCAGAAGGATAAAAGGTGAAAGGTGAAACAAATGCATGACTCAGAAAATGACGTATAGAGATTTTAAATGCTTTGTTGGAAGGGACAAAGTCCTTTGAAATTTCGTTGAAATATTATCTTGGATTCAGGATGAGAATAGATGATTTATAAAATCCAATTAAATTGATTTTCAATACCAAGTTAAAATCTAAAGGGATATAGTGATTGGGATTAAATTAATCAAGATTTGATTATTTCCCGATTTGTTGTGGAGTTGAAATAAATAAAAAGAATGAAAAGATTAAGACCTAGTTAAATGAATAATTTGATTTATTTAACCAAAGGGGGTGATGTTAGATTAAATTAGATAAATGTTTGATTTATTTAATTTAATTAGATGAACTTTAGAGATTTAATCAAATAATATATATTATTTAATTAAATAAAGATAAGAAGATTAAATGACCTAGCTAATTACATAGAGACAATGATTTAATTAAATCGAGGGATTTATTTAATTAAAAGGGAAATTATGATGACTTTAATCAAATAAGGCTATTTGATTAAATGGTTAGATAGATGGATAATTCAAGATGAAGTAATGTTAGTAGATTAGGATCGAGTGTGCAATATCAATTTGTATATTTTCTATGTCTACATTTTGCCCCTCTTTGAAGCGATGCACTTGTTGTGTTGGTTCAAAGAATAACCTTGCCATTATGAAAAGTAAAAAATTCTCTAATTTTTTTAGATGCCCCACTGCTGCCCCAATGAATGAAGAATTACGCTGGTATACTACCCCCTTGAAAGATTGGGCGAAGAGGTTTGATTTGAGGGTCGATCTCTCGACAAAGAGGTTCAAGATCAATTCAACTCGAAAGTTTGATGTAGACAAATTTGGTGATGTAGATAGTCATCATCCATGGCTAGCCTCATGCCTATTTTGATATATTACACCCACTTGCTCCCGATTTGTACCATGATAGTTACATTATTGATGATATAAATGAGATGATTATGATGTTTAAATGTAATGGATGATATGATGATGCATGGATGATATGGATGCACATGATATGATATGATGATGCTTTTATGATATGATATGATGATGCATATGGGTGATAGATGTATGGTTTATGAAATTCTTAGAATAACCAATCTATTAGTGAGTAGAAGGGATGGGTATGATTAATACTTTTTATATGCTGGGCATGATATACATATGGGGTGTATTTGGTTCCTTGGATGCCAGGATGAATTACATTAGTGATGATGATTTATGATTAACTATCATGGTATATAACCGTGGAAAGCAAAGAGAATATAGCGAGAGATTCCAACAAGACATTAAGAAATGATTATGATTATACCCTCAGGAGTTGGGATTTTCAAGGGCCAGTACCTTATGTTTGATAGCTACATAAGCCTATTCATCAAGTTGCCAAGAACCCGAGGGATTAATTTTATTGCACCTAGTGGACTTGACTCAATAAGCGGATAGAATTGTTCTGTTCACGCGACATCTGAAAACCTTGCTGGGATACCTACCACCGAAATGCTAGGTTATTTTTTACAAGAATGTCCAACAAGCACAACAAACAAAAGATAATGATCGTTGCCCCATTCCTTTCTCTCTAAATCATTTTGATTAGACATCATCGAGAGGTCATTGGATTGAGCACAATAAGATAAATCAAAAGAAAAGATCAAGTAAACAAACAAGTCAATGGTCTTCATACCTATAGCCAAAGGGATGTGTTTTGATAAGATAAGAATCCAAGGTGATATCCAAAATGATGCCCATTGTCAGAACGATATATCCTAGGACATGCATTGTATAGGATGATTATGGGTTGATAAGTTATTATTTTCTAAGGTTGTCGACGAAAGCATTTTTATGTTTAGAAAATAGTCGGATTTTGATTTACATTTAAAAGTTTGTTATTTGATTTTGATTTTTGTTTAAAGATTTATTTTGTTGATTGTTGCTTGTTGATTGTTTTGTTTTATGTTGTGTGTGGGAGGATGAAGGTGTGATCAGTTTATTATGGATGATTGATTATTTGGGTGAAGAGATGGGGCAAATAGATTTTTCAAATATTTGGATCTTTGGCGTTTTGGAATGTTTTGTAGAAAGGAGCTTTGGGTTTCAAAGATTTTACAAATGTTTGATTTTTTATTTTGGCTTTGGAGTTTTGAATTTTGTGAATTTTGGATTTTGGTGCAGTCATTTTGTATTTTGATGTGATTTTGGATGTTTTTGGATGTTTTTGGTTTTTTGGATTTTTTGGATTTTTTGCATGATTTGGATATGGATGTGTGTGACAACATCAGTGATCTATTTTGGGATTTTGTTGAAAACCAAGCTAAGGTTGACTGATCGGATCAATGGATTGATGATGATAACATTGTTGAGGATACACAACAATGCAAGGGTAGTGTTAAGCAACACGAGAATTTATGATGGATATCCCAAGATGATACATGATTGATGATGATAACATTGTTGAGGATACACAAAAATGCAAGGATAGTGTTAAGAAACATGAGGATTTAGGATGGATATCCCAAGATGATGCAGGATTGATGAGGATAACATTGTCAAGGATACACAACAATGAAAGGATAGTGTTAAGAAACACAAGGATTAAGATGGATATCTTGAGATGATGATGGATTTGATTGGATTTGATTTTATCAAGATTGATGAAGCTTGGTTTGGAAAAAAATATGTTTTGGATGATTTGATGTGATGTTGAAGCACACATTAGATGTGACTAATATTGATTGTTTAGATTGATGTTCGATGAAAGATAAAGATTGGTAAGGAATGTCTTCTCGTCAAAATATGCCATGGGCTAGTGATTTTGTTTTTTTCTCACAAGTGGTGGACCAATTTGATTTCACATTTTCCAATGTTCAAATCACCACATAAGTTGGAGGATATATATCAATATTTATTCTTGAAGCAAGATGTAAATATCTGCCCCTAGTGTCTAGCAATGTATGAAATCCATGGATGGATGCTTGGATAAGTGTAGGGATATGGATTATCTTGTGATAAGGTGTTCGGATAAAGAAAGCTCATTTGGATAATGCTTCATGGCTTAGATCATGTTGGGTAGGATAGGATCAATGAAAATGATCCATGTAAAGATGTCTACCATAAGCAAGTGTAAAGTGTGCACCAAAATTTCATCAAGGTCAAAATAATTTGGACTATGGATGCAGATGGATAAAGATGGATTGGATAAATGGTTCATGGATGAATGGATTTATTATGGATGAGATGGATGGAATGTTGGATTTATTATGAATTGGATAAGATGTTTCCACCTGAACTAGTGCACGTAGATGCTTGATTCTACACATGATGTCTATTTTCTAGTTTTTCATCATGGTACCTACCCAAAGCACCGCCTATACGATTTTCACTAGAGGACGATTTTTTTCTTTACTATTTAAAATCTTTTTTTCTGATTTTTTTTTTTGGATTTTTGATATTTTTGATATTTTTTATTTTTTCTGAAATATTTTAAGCTCATGTTGAACCACTTGGTGGTGCTGATGTAGATGCCCCTGTCATAATGTTCCATCGATATCCTACCTGAAGAAGTTTTTTTGCTAAGATATGTGCACTTGAATAGAAATTTTGAGATTCCTGATTTGCTTCGTTGATACCGAAGTTGACTTTGTCTTTGTGCACACATCGTAATAGAGTGCCTTCTAAATCCTTATGATAAAGGGTCATTGCCAATAAATGGTCAATGTGAGAATCAGATATCATGTGTGGAGGTGTGGATGGAGTGTGTTTAGGGATAGGAGATGGATTGGTCAACAACTTGGAATCTTTGACTCTCCAAACTTGGGAAGATGAGCAATGATGGGTGGATATGAAAGTGTGCATGGAATTAGGACCAACTACTTGATATACTTTGTACATCGCTTGAAAATCCTATTTTTTCTTCTGTGGATATCTTTGATGGCTATTTTTCCCTTTTTTATTTTTCCCCATAGTTTCTTTGACTAACGGAGTTTGATAGGGATAATCTTTCTTTGTGTTCTTTGGTATCCATTTGTATTTGATTTTTTCATTATGCTTCTCAGCTTCTTTTGCTTTGATAACATTTTTCATACTTTGATTCAAATCTTTCTTTCGAAGTTGGTCCCAATTCATGGATGGGGGGATGGGTGGAAGAAGATTCATGATGCGACTAGTTGTAGTATTGGCATTGGTTTCATCATAAGGATTCTTTGTGCTCCCTATGTTGACGTTTGCTTGAGATGAAGTTTCCCCCAATATGGTGGTAGTAGTACCTTCATGCTTTGATTCTGCCTATTCTGAGAGCTCTTGTTTAGAATGCATTCTCTGATAAATGACCACTACATATGACATTATTTCAATTTGTTGCTTTGTTGACTCCAAAATATCTTATTTTGTCTAACTCGTTTCTTTGAGTGGATAATGTTGTATATCTTCATACATGATGTCCTCAGTCTGAATTTGGGGTATATCTGATCTTGATGTTGATAACTCATTTTGACTATAGGAATCAATAACCTACTCTTTTTGTGTAATAATTTTAGGAGTAAAGGGATCTTGTTCTAAATGAAGATCATCTACGTGTCCATCCAAAGAAATCATCTCATGGGTATATGAAGGAGTATGTGCTATGTGGATATGGTCTTTTGTGACATCTTGTATAGATAGGGAAGTGTCCATTGGATCATTGTAGTATCTTGGAGATACAGATTCTTGATCTTGAATGATTTTGGGATTTCTTTTGACACGCTTTGGATCAGTTTCTTGACATGGGTCAGTTTCAAAGGATGGATATCTTATAAAGGATTCTTGGATGTGTTCATTAGGCATGGGAATTGGCTCAATATCTTCAAGTGTCGAGTTCAGGGTTCCTTCAGTATCTGTAAACATGAGGTCAAAGGGGGTCAACATGTCTTGGAAAGGACCATTGCTAGACCTTGGTGAAAGATGTTGATCATGATTTGGAATAGATTCTTGAGATATGTTCTCTAAATCATTAGGCGATGTAGAGACATTTTCAATATGATCATTGGTTGATGGATCATGCATTATGTCAATAGGATCAAATAATCCTTACACTCCTTGAAATAGATCACTAAAAAGTGGCTCTTGATGTATGGTGAGTTGTTCATCAAATGGGGTGGAAACAACTTTAATGTGCTCATTGATGGAGAGATCTTGAACATTGTTTCAACAATTGTGGCAGAGAGATTATGAATGTCTTCAACCATAGGGTTAAGTGATGTTGAAATTTCTTGAATTGGATCATTTTTTGGTGGATTTTGATCATGATTGAAAAGTGACTCTTGATGTATGTTGTTTTGATCTTCATATGAGATAAGAAAATCTTCAAGGTGATCATTGATGGATAGATCTTGATCCTTGTTCTCAACAGTTGTGGTGGAGATATTTTCAATGCTATCAATAGTGATTATCTTTTGATCAATTAGGTCTTGGATGATTTTTTTGAGTCGAACACAATCTGATGTTCTATATCCCTTTATTCTATGATAATCACAAAGGTGCTTCTCATTATACCCTAGCGGTTTTATGTCTGGTTCTTGATAGTTCCCATAAGCGAGGATTTTGATGAGATTTTCTTGAACCAATTGTTACAGGACTAATTCAATTGGTCTCCCAAGTGGTGTCTATTTTCTCTTGTTACCTTCTGAGATTTGTGTCTTAAATTGAGCTTGTGATTGATTTTGGAGATGTGGTGATTGATCTTCGAGATGTGGGGGTTGGATTTGTTGATGTGGTCGATCTTGATATCTAACTTCTTGACATTGGAGATATTGTTCTTGATGTGGTTGTGGAAACAACTCAATGCTTTGATGACATGGTTCAATCAATGGTAGAGTACATTGATTTTTGAGTAAAATTGTCTCTTGTTTCAAGGCTTGAGTTAGTTTGTCAAGTGAAGCAATTTGGTCTAGTAAAACTTGGTCTTGATTTTGATCTTGGCACCCTTGATATAGTTGATTCGGATTTTGTTCAAGTGGATTTGGAATGTACACTTGTGTTGGCATGCGATCATGGAAAAATTGATTTTGGAAGGTGTTTTGACTTGGTTGATGTTTAGATTTGGATGATAGGTTGAAATTGAACATTGTTGTGGTTCAGAATTGCATTGCCTTGATTTAGGTAACTTTGATTTTGCATGGTGTAACCTTTACTTGGATCAATACATGGAGTCGTTATTATCGTGTTTAGAATTTGAATAATATTCGTATGATTTGCAAACATATCCATCCCAAATTTTTCCAAGTTTGGATTCAAAATGTTCATGTTTTGTAAAGTTGTACTTGGTACATTCACATTTGGCATGTTGGGATTTGATGAGATGATGTTATTCATTTGAAGGCTCATGCATTAAGTGTTTGGTTGATAGATTTGTAGGTTTGTACTTGGATTTAAATCTACCACTTCGAAAGAGTGTTAAAATTTTAATGACATACTCCATTTGCCCATTAGGGTTAGGGAAATAATGATCCATGTGGGATTATAAATGTGAGTTTTGAAAATCAATTGGCATTGTGAGGCTTTGATAATTTGCTTGGTTTAGACCGCTTATGATGTATGGATCAAGTTTATATTCCATGTTCTTCTTGTGTTTTGAATTTGTTGCAAAAGTGACCTCTAAGGTGTTGAGGACCAATGATGAGATGAAGGATGAAAGAGGTGAATGATATGGGTGTTGTTTTTCTTAGGAACTTTGGATCAATGCTAGACTTTAGGATTTGATTTTGATTGGCTTTGATTGGATAGTGAACTTGTAAACCCTAATATGTTGGATGTTATCTTTAGGATAAACCTGTTCAAAGGTGTGTTAATTTAACTAGAGGTATGAGAAAGGATGCATTCACATACTCCTAATTAAAACAAGGGTACGTTTTGATTTGGTTTAAGGATGGCACCCAAGTCTAGATAGTGATGGCACCAGCCTAAGTTTCAATGGGATGACCGAAATGTTAAAGAAATGGATTAAATGCCAATTTACGATTCCCTAAATGAAGAACCTAGGACTTAAATTTTACAGATAAGGTTTGTATACTTTCCCTAAACAAAAGAGATAGTCAATGTTTACCTCAAAGGAACCAGTCTACACAAAGCACATGCAGAGTTCATTGTTCAATACTGATTAGTGAATTTCTTTTCCCTGAAACATGTGATTAGATTTTCAAACTAAACGTCCAATGTCCTAACTTATTTTTATCCCACAAAGTGCTATGTGGAATTCAAGGAAATCAAGGCAATGGTTACCTAATTTTTACCTTGGTAGAAGAAAATTAAGATGTAAACCCAATTACTTAGAAACCTCTAAGGACATAATCCCTAGGGTAAGCAATATTTCTTGGGTTTTGTCAAAGGTATTTTCTCTAACTAAAGGGTTTAAAATTTTGATGATGATGTTTAAGTGTTTGTTTCCAAATGTTTTCGAACAAGCAAAGTGTTTTGACTCACAAGCAATATAACATCCTAGCTCAATTGGTACATTTTTCTTGGTCGGCTTGCCTCATGCCCTCCGTAGTAGAAGAGATGACTTTACATGCAACTAAGGAAAGAGTATAAAAGTATGTTAAGAATGAAGTCTTAACCTCTATACTTTAACTAAGATAGGACATGGAAAGTAACTTCTTAGAATCTAAGTTCCAATGCACCACTTTGATAAACTCGTTGGATGGACTAGTTGGCTACTACAAACAAGGTTCTTAATGACGGGACATCGAGGACATGGCACCTTGCAAGCATCCAACAAGCCACTAAAGGCTTTAATCAATCCTACTAGGGAATGTATCGCTTTACGGTAGTACTATTAAGAGACGCTGTAGCGGCTGGGGCGCACGCGGACGGTCGCCAGTGCTGGTGGTGTCTAATCTCGTCAATTAATGTGAGAGCAAGAAATTTGCATTTATTGGTTGATGGAAGCCTTCATTTAGAAACAAAGGGAGAACACACGCGATATACCTAACTCACACTCACAAGCTTTGTTCAATTTTAGTTCCTAAAATGAAGTGTAGAGGTGATTATTTTATCTCAACCTAAGATAACAAAAAAGGCCTTTTGATTCTCAAGATTGCTATGAAGTGCGAGAGAAGCACATACGTCATTTTTGATGATGTTAGTTTAAGTAAGCAATCACAAAAGCAAAGTTGCACATGTTCATTTTAACCTTTCAAAGCAATTATAAGTTCATTTTAAAAGCACCAAAGGAATTGTGAGATTTGATTGTTCAATTGTTAACCTTAAACAAAATCTAGTAAATTGGCCTAAGGTTCTTTTTAATCCCTTTGTCTTGTTATTTTTAGAGCCCAAATTAAAATCTATTGAGTCCTAAAAGCTTGAAGGGATAAAATCCTTAGAAGTGGGATTATAATTGCTCCCCAAAGTGTTCAAAAACACTTGATACAATGATGTGATAATGATTTTTTCTTTGACTTCCATGCTCCATGATCCTTTAAAACCTACAATAAAAGCTCCAAATGTAAAATGAAATCAAGAAACAAGAAGATATGAGGGTTAGACCAAGTTTCATTATGATTTGACATTAGGTGAAAATTTTAAAATTTTAACTCTATCAAAGTTGATGATAACCTACACCATTGTATAGCTTATTAGATTTTACCCCATTTCAAAAAAAAAAATTGAAAAAGACCAAAAAATGACCAAGATATGGTCATTTTAAGTTTGCATGAAAAAGCAGGAAAATCAAGCAGTTTTGTTTGTGATGGTGGCTCTGTTTGATTTTGTAGCGGCGCTATATGGTGACGCTAGAGATTCAACAGTGCAGTTTGATTCCAGTGGTGTAGTTTGCAGTTTTGTATGGCAATGCTGAACTGTGAGCAGTTATGTTGTAAACACCAAAAACATCAAAAACCACAATTTTCTCAAAAAACATGATTAGAATGTGAGATTTCCCTCCCTCTAGCGCAAAAATGTCGAACCCCAATCCAAATACTTGCAAAACAACATGAAAAAACACATTAGAAGGTGAAATACAAGCAAGAACAACGATTCCCCATGAAATCCATTAGCATAGTTTCAAAATAGGAAAGAAGAATGAAGAACACAAATGAAATAGATTAAAATCGTATCAAAACAAGCAAACTCTTAATCCCATGGGGGAATTGGTGCCAATTTGATGTGAAAATTGGCCCTTTCCCAACTCCTATGATGCAAGCTTGATGTGTGATGAAGAGTGATCCACTTTGTTGATGCTTGATGAGTGCTCCAATAGAAAAATCTGCATAACCTAGCTATGAACTCAATGATAATGGATAAAATTTGCTAATGATTTGAGCATAGTAAGTTTACTCAAATTGTGGATGATAGAGATGAAGGATGAGCTCTTAATTTATAGATGAGATTGATTAGAGAAGAGGAAAAAGGTATGAATGTGGGAATAATCTTCAACAAATGAGAAGAAGCCACATGTCATCATGTGAAGGTTGAGGAATGAGCACATTTTGAAGAATGTGCAAAGAGGGGGAGATTCAAATTCAAAATATGACTTGAAGGATGAGGTGAAAGG